>VSMD01064583.1:0-75416 GCA_008750895.1 Mirza zaza | reverse complement strand
GTCCAGTCTCAATGGGATCTCTGCCAACTTCTTTTTCCTTAAGTTACTCTCTCTCTGAGATGTCCAGGATTATATTCAGCCTTGTCCACTCTTGCAGAAATGAAGAGTGATGCACCAAAGCTGAGATAAGAAAAATGATGTCAGGATTTCCACATTTTTTTCCTTCTCCCCATAGAGTAGTACTCTATTAGGGATCTCCCAAGAAACATAACCAAGAGGAGGTAGATATCTCAGTCTCTCTGTCTACATATATATATCATATATAAAAATATATATATCATATATAAAAATATGTATTCATTTACCAAATTATTAGGTTTAAGTGTCTATTAGATTTATATTCATATATTTTTATATAAATATTTATTTACCACATATTTATTTACCACTTACTAAATTTTAAGTGTCCAGTTTTCAACAAAAAAAATCACAAGGCATGCAAAGAACTAGTAAACTATCACCTGTTGAAAGGAAATCAATAAACCAATAGCACCTGTCCCTGAATAAGATAGTATAGCAGATCTGATCTAGTAGACAAAGACTTTAAAACAGCTGTCTTAATAATGCCCAAAGAACTAAAGGAAGATGTGGAGCAAGTCAAGAAAAAAACATATGAACAAAATAGAAATATCAATAAAGAAAAAGAAAACTTAGAAAGAAACCAAAAAGGAAGTTTTGGACTGAAAAATACAATTAAAAGGAAAAATTCACTGGAGAGATTCAAAGGCAGATTTGACCAGGCAGAGGAAAGAATCGGTGAATCTGAAGATAGGACAATGTAAACATTTTAATCTGAGGAACAGAAAGAGAAAAGGCTGAAGAAAAGTGAACAAAGCTAAGGGGTTTGTGGGACACTATGAAGTGGACTAACATACACATTTTGGGAGTCTTAGAAGGAGAAGAGAAACAAAAGCAGAGAGAATATTTGAAGACATGATGGCTGAAAATTTCCCAAATTTGATGAAAGATGTGAATATAAACATCCAAGAAGCTCAATGAACTCAAAATAGGATGGACTCAAAAAGACCTACGTTGAGACACATTATAATCAAACTGTAGAAAGCCAAGACAGTATTGAAAGCAGCAAGAGAGAATGACTCATCACACACAGGGGAGTCTCAACAAGGTTGTCAGCAGATGTCTTATCAGAAACTCTGGAGGCTGCAAGGCAATGGGCTGATATATTCAAAAAGCTAAAAGAAACCAGCAGTCAATCAAAACTCCTGTATCTGGCAAAACTGTCCTTCAAAAGAGATAGAGAAATTAAGACCTTGCCAGATAAAAGTTGAGGGAATGATTACCACTAGGCCTGCCCTGCAAGAATTGCTGAAGGAGTCCTGCATGTTGAAATGAAAGGACACTAGACAGTAACTCAGAGCCATATGATCTTAGTAAAGGTAAATACACGGGCAGTTATAAAAGCTTATGTTTGTTTAATGACATATAACTCCACTTTTTGTTTTCTACATGATTTAAAATACGAATTCTTTTTAGAAAACCAATTATTAGTCTAAAAGCTAGTGTTACTGTAGCTTTGATTTGTAACTTTACATTTTTTTCCACATAATTTAAGAGATTAATGCACTAAAAATTATTTTGGGTTTTGGACACATTTATAAAGATAAATTTTGTCCATTTGTGACATCAACAATTGAAAGAGGTGGGAATGAAACTGTTAAAGGAGCAGAGTTTTTGTATACTAGTGATGTTAAGCTGGTATAAATTCAGATTAGTGTTAAAACTTCAGGATGTTGGCCGGGCGCGGTGCCTCATGCCTGTAATCCTAGCACTCTGGGAGGCCGAGGCGGGTGGATCACTCAAGGTCAGGAGTTCAAAACCAGCCTGAGCAAGAGCGAGACCCTGTCTCTACTAAAAATAGAAAGAAAGTAATTGGCCAACTAAAAATATATAGAAAAAATTAGCCAGGCATGGTGGTGCATGCCTGTAGTCCCAGCTACTTGGGAGGCTGAGGCAGGAGGATCACTTAAGCCCAGGAGTTTGAGGTTGCTGTGAGCTAGGCTGATGCCACGGCACTCACTCTAGCCTGGGCAACAGAGCCAGACTCTGTCTCAAAACAAAAAACAAAAACAAAAAAAACTTCAGGATGTTAGAATAGGTACAAAAAAGCTACAAGGCATATAGGAAACAAAATGACAGTAATTACTAATCAGTAATTACTTTCAGTGTAAATAGATTAAATTCTTCAATCGAAAAACAGATTGGCAGAATGGATTAGAAAAACCAACCTATGATCCAAGCCTACAAGAGACTTTGGATCTAAAGATCCAAAGACACAGATTGAAGTGACAGAATGGAAAAGGATGTTCCATGCAATATCTGATCTAGCAATTTCACTTCTGGGTATATATTCAAAAGAATTGAAAGCAGGGTCTTGAAGAGATACTTGTATACCTGTGTTCATAACAGCATTATTCACAATAACTATAATCGTGGAATCAACTTGAGTGTTTGATAGATGAATGGAATGTGGTCTATACATGCAATGGAATATTATTCAGCCTTAAAAATAAGGAAATTCAGACACATACTACAACACGGATGGATCTTGAGGACATTATCCTAAGTGAAATAAGCCAGTTGCAAAAAAGCAAATACTGTATGATCCTACTTATATGGGTACTTAGAGTAGTCAAGATCATAGAGATATAAAGTAGAATGGTGGTTGCCAGGGACTGAGAGGAGGGAGAAAGGGGAGTTCTTTTTTAACGGGCGCAGTGGTTCAGTTTGAAGAGAGTTATGGAGATGGGTGGTGGAGATGGTTGTACAATGGGAATGTACTTAATACCATTTTAAAATGGTTAAGATGGTAAATTTTGGGTTTTTTTTACCACAATAAAAAAAATTGGGGAAAGAAGTCTATGAAGTTTGTATCTGTTATTTTAGGCACTGCCATGTACTTTTTTGTTTATATTAGCATATATTATGCCTCTTTATAGGTGCTACTTAAATATTTTTGGAAGATTAGATTAATTGGATGAATAGATGTCTTAGTGTTTTAGGAGAAATTTTTTTACACTACAAAATATGTAGACAATGTCTGTATAGTTAATGTTTCCTTGGGTCCATGCATATAGAGAGAGCTGTCATTGAGAGGCTAGGAGAGGGTTTCCCATGGAAATCCTAAACATTACATGTGGGTCTTACTGGGTGAGCTGTGTTGGGAGTCATGACACACAGCAGAGTGGATATTGTGTGTCTGTGTGTTTATGTTTTACTTACATATAAAGTCTCTAAATAAGGTCCAGGTAAACAAGACCACCTCCATGAATATATGAGTATAACCTGCTTTTTTCCTTCTCTTCTCTGTTACACTTTAGGACCCAAAGTGATCCAGACTTCTGCCGCTAATTTTTCACTAAACAATAGCAAAAAGGTAAGACTGGGTCCAAGTGGCACCTGGGGCGCGTTTCTCCAGGTCACTGAGAAATAGTCCTGCGTGGGCGGCCTCTGACGTGGGCTGCCCTCGCCCTGCAGTTGCTTCTCGGGCAACACACACCTCTTACTCCACTGTCAGCTGCTGGCCTCTGGGTTCTTGTTTGCTAAAATTGCCCTTTCTGCTGTGGTGAACACCTCAGTCCTTAGCGAGGATGGTGGTGTTAGCTCTCGGAGCAGCAAGCAGTTCATTTCTAAAGGGTGGTTAACTCATCCCGATTCCTTGAGTATGAGTTATTTTTTCTTATGAGTCCTTAAGATTATAAGTTTTAACAATGATCACCTGGGCATCTAACTTTTTCTTACTGTATCTGCCCAATTTTGGTAATTACTGTACTTTTTTACTGTACTTACAGTACTTACTGTAATCGCCCAGATTTGGTCTGTGTCAGGTTCCTAACCATAATAGTTCTTTCTAATGATTATTTGATATTCCTTTCATGAACTCAGTTGAAATGAAAAATCCTTTTTTTTTTTTAATGTGCTTTGACTTTTTACTGTCTTTAAAGAAAAACATAGGTTCTTTCAATTGGAGAATTTTGGTTCTTAGATAAATATTAACTTGCGAGAGCCCAAACAATTAAACCTTTTTATTTTTCTGCCTGTCAGACACGTAATATCTTTATCTATAAACCAAATACAGTTGTCCTGCATCCTCATGTCACCAGAATATGTATAGTTTACATCTGATTATGTTAAATTCCTGTTCCTCTCTCTTATCCCACTTCACTGCTTGGTTTCTACCCTTATGATTTCTCAAAAAGGCAAGAAAAAAATATCCTAAAATTTACACCTTTTGACTTTTCTTTTTGCTACTACTAGTTTGAAACGGCCCCCTGTTTAAGCCTGTCTTCACATTTTCTTTTCATTCTTTTCTGTAACTCTTGGGCTAATGATCTGATTTGAAGAGGTGCCACCATGGAGTTTCCTGATCGTGGTTGATCTTTTAAAATTTCTGTCTCTCAGGGTGTAAGACTCTTTTTAACACTGAAAATAGCAGCTGTTCCACCAAACTGGCTTGCTTCCAAGAGACCATCCTCACTTCGGAAAGGCAGTAAATTATCCTCTGGTGGATTTTATTGCCCTGATGGCTTTTAGGCAAATCCTTAGTCTTAGGAAGTTCCATTGAGACCCTGACAGAAACATTAAAACACAAATATCACATCTGTAATCCTGGCCTTTTGCGAGATTGAGTTGGGAGGGTTGCTTGAGGCCAGGAATTCAAGACTAGCCTGGGCAACATAGCGATACCCTGTCTCTACAAAAAATTTTAAAAATTAGCTGGGTGTGGTGGCATGAGCCTGTAGTCCGAGCTACTCTGGCGGCTGCGGCAGGAGGATCACTTGAGCACAGGAGTTTGAGGTTACAGTGAGCTATGATCATACCACTGCACTCCAGCCTCCTGGGTGACAAAGTGAGACCCCCCATCTCTTAAAAAAAATACACAACATGTACAAAGTTGATGCATTCAAATAATGCTTTTCTTTGGAACCATGGGTGGGCTCGTTAAATAACTCTCTCTGTATCCTGCTATTAGACACCAATATTATTTTTTCAAGGAGACACTGCAGAAGAATCATTGGCAACATGGTCCCATCTAATTTTTCTCTCCAGGGGCATTAAGACTTTCATAAAGCTGAACATAACAGATGTTAAATGGTGACATGTCTGGCATACAGATACTAAAGAATTATCAAACTCTGGGAGGCCAAGGCGGTGGATCGCTCAAGGTCAGGAGTTTGAGACCAGCCTGAGCAAGAGCGAGACCCCGTCTCTACTAATAATAGAAATAAATTAATTGGCCAACTAAAAATATATAGAAAAAAATTAGCTGAGCATGGTGGCGCATGCCTGTATTCCCAGCTACTCGGGAGGCTGAGGCAGAAGGATTGCTTGAGCCCAGGAGACTGAGGTTGCTGTGAGCTATCCTAACGCCACAACACTCTATCCTGGGCAGCAGAGTGAGACTCTGTCTCAAAAAAAAAAAAAAAAGGATTATCGAGACACATTATCTTGTCAATGTGAAAGTATGTCTTTGGTATCCCTTCTTATCTCATTATATATCTCATCATTGCTCTCTTTACTATTTCTCCAAGTGGCTTTTTCTTGGTATTTAGGTATATTGCCCCAAAGCTCCAGGTGGTAGAAACTGTCTGTTTAGCGGTTTTGATGAGAGACAGAAGTGAATTACAGCTGGAAGTTAGTCTTTTCTTCTTTTGGAATGTAGGATTTCACTTCTGTTATGGAAAAACCACAGACATTTCTGTTGCAGAGCTAAATGCTCAGGCCTTTTTTGCTAAATGTAAATTTTGTATGTTAAGATGAGGTATTTGGTAGACTCAAAAGGTCACATGGATTACTTTTTTTTCCCCTTCAGCTAAAGCCAATTCAAATACTTTCAAATCCACTGAATACGTATAATCAGCAGCTATGGCTGACGTGCGTTGTTGAATTGGATCAATCAAAAGGTACGGAGTCTGACATTTTGGGTGATTTTTATTTGAACAAAGCACATCATGGTTTAGAGGTTGAAAGGACTTTAAAATATTTGGACAAATGCTCAAAGATAGATGTTTAAGGATATTCATCATTATTTATAATAGCAACACATTGGAAGCCCCTTAAATGTCTTCCAGTGAGAGAGAAAGCAAGATGTGATTCGTCCTCTGTAGAGTAAGGCCAGCCTGGCCTCGGCTGTACAGTGTGGGTGCTGCAGCTTCCAGCCTGCTTCAGTGGGGGTCTGGGGCAGAATTAGGTCCTGGTGCCCTAAGGTGATGGTTCTGGCCCCCAGCGATGCTTGGCAGTGTCTGGAGACTATTTTGTCACAACTAGAGAGAGAGGGGTTCCTGCTGGCATCTAATGGGTAGAGGCCAGGGATGCCACTAAACATCCTGCAGGGCAGACCTCCACAAGTAGGAATTGTCTGGCCCGTAGCGTCATTGGTGCCCAGCTCAGAAGCCTACCGTTAGGCATCCATTCTTTATAACGTTTATAATGAATGAGTTTCTGTTCATCTAAAGGGGCACCAGTTTTATACCATCCTAAGGAGAATTGAGAAGATGGTCACGCACATTAGTTTCTGGGTTCTGTGTTTCAGATGAGTCACCCTGGTTGATAAAGAATTTGAAAAGATAACCATGACCACAGTAAATAATGTGAAAAAAAATGCATATTACAAAAAAACTTATGCCGTTTGTAATATTTTATAAAGCAAAAATAAATTTTGTATCACTATGTATTTGTATGTCTAGAAAATGATATGTAAGGACAGACACAAAAATGTAAATTATGGTTATCTCTGGGTGGTGAGATTTATAAGTATTTAATGCCATCTTTATATTTTTTATTCGTTTTTTTATGGTGATCATGTAATTAGAAAAATACATAGAATAATAAAGAATTTATTTCTCTTTTGATGTAAAGTTAAATTAAAAATTTATGTGGGAAATCAAAAATACATTTTCATTAGCCATGAAAGATTTACCCTTTCGTGAAATGAAACTGACGGATCTGAAACGTAGGTTTTGACATAGACGCCTGAGCACTGGGTTGGAGGTAGAAGCTAATGGCAAGGTTTTACTTTGCTGGGCGAATGTGAGACTTCCAAATACGCTGAGGCCAGTGTGGACTGAGAACCCCATGGACTTGCTGTGTGTTCCTGGGTCCAAGGCTGTGGCAGAGCCAGGCAGGCACTTGTGTAGATATGAAGTGCTGGGCATGCTCTCTGACACTGAATGTTTTTCTTTCGTAGAAACTTCTATTCAGACAAGCTTTCCCATGACTGTTAAAGTTGATGGTGTAGCTCAAGATGGAACCACAAAGTACATTCATAACAAAGTTCACAATCGGACGAGGACCCTCACGTGTGCAGGGGTGAGTGTGTTTGCTCCACGATCAGTCATTAGGCTACACACAGTGTTACAAACCTGCTTCTCCAAGGTAGAAGGTAGAGCACAGTAAGAGGCTTCAGTAAAAAAAAGATGGAGTCATACCAAAGATGGTATGAAAAACTTAATTTTATACATTGATACCCTTAAAAATTCTTATAACTTACACACACATGTGCACACATATGGATTCACACAAATGGCACCACACACACTGAGCATCTTTGATACCTGTCTTTACTGTTGGTGTGACTTACTGTGTGGTATGTCCATAGAGGAATGTTTATGGGCGGCCATCTCGTGTGAAGGTTGGCCACCGTTCCGTGGTCACTCTTGATCATAAGGGCTGTGGGCTGTTCCCAGCTGCGTGTTGAATGCCCTGATCCATCTGCTGGGGGCAGAGACACACTTACGAGTAGGATCAGTGACCTACTTTTCTGAGCATCTACTTCAGGGTGCAGCGTGTGGGATCAGGAACATGAGGGTCCAGAGTGGGAATGAGCCCTCACTCTGGATCTCACTGGCACTGTGCCCTGTTCAGAATCCAAAGAATCAGAACCAGCTTCCTGCTTTAGCAGGGCGTCCACGTGAGGACTCAGCAGGTTATTGGCAGGACGGAGAACTTGGAGAGCATCAGAAAAAGGGCAGTGCATTTGCGGGTAGGATTAGAGAAGTAATGTCAGAAGCTGGGTAGCAAGTAGTTTCTCTGCTCACTGGCCCACGCCACTAGGCACTAGGCCACTAGGCACTAGGCTACTTGGCACTAGGCTATTTGGCACTAGGCATACCAAGTATTTTCCACACATTGTCCCTTAAATCCACCTGGCAGGCCACGGAGGAAAAATTAGTATTAGAGCCCTGTTTTATATAAAAAGAAACTGAGGCTTAGAGGAGTTAAAACCATTGCCCAGAGCCACACAGAAAGTAAGTGGAGGGACCAGGATTTAAGTCCATGAGCTCTTACCCTGCAGCTTGAGGCCTTAAGCATTGTGCATACTGCCCAGTTACTAACAGTACAAACACGAGTCCTGGCAAGAAAGAATTCAGGTCGGGGAGGATTCCTACGCGGTGGCTGGCTGCCTGCTGCGGTCCCTGTCTGTTGAGACTAAGGGAGGAGGCCGAAGTGGGTCAGAAGCTGGCCGGAGGGCACCGGGTTGTTGGGGAGGCGGGCAGAGCCCTCACAGCGCCGATTCCCCTTCCTCGGCAGCCTCGGCCGCTGCGCCCATCCCGCGCCAGGTGGGGTCTAGTGAAGGCATCAGAAGTGACTGGCCTGTCACCCTGCTGCCATCTCTCACCTGTGAGAGCAGGGCCGAGCCAGCTTCCAAAGTGTGTTTCTTTATCTGTAAGGTGGGGGTTAAGCCTTCCCCGCCTGGCTCTGTGCAGTGGTGAGGCGCGAGGTAAGTGGCGTGTGCGAGAGCGTGCAGTGTGTTCCAGTGTGAGGCGCCCACACGTCCCCCACCATGCCTATGTGCAGGAGGGGCTCGATCCATTCTGCTGAGCAACAGGAAGGACGATAGGTGTGAGGGTCAGAAAGGATCACTGTCCAAGCAGCTGCTGACCTGGCTTCCCTGCAGGGTGGCCTCCACCCACCCAGCCTTTTTGCTCCTCAGACCAAGCCCTGGGCGGACAGCTGGTCTGTGCCTGCCTATCCTAAAGCTAGTGGACTCCTCGTCCTTGTTTGCCTGTGCTCAGGTGCTTCCCAGCGCACTGGACATTCAGTTTTAAAAGTGGGACGAGCTGGTCGCACTACCTAAACCCATTGCTTCAAGTATGGTCAGGCTGCCGGGGGCCGGCTATTCTGCACTCTTGCTTCTTGGATGTGCTTGCCATGCTTTGCACCTTGAAAATGGTCCTTCAGTGTATCTCCATTGTTTCTCGCTCTCCTGTTGGTGTCCCCAGCTCAGTTTACACTGTGGCATCCTTTGGGAATGTCTCCCTTCTGTTCCCTGTCCACTCAGATCTCTCCCTAACCCAGCAAGGAGCATTGCCCTGGCTTACAAAAACATAGAATTTTTACATTACAGAGATATTTACCACCCTCTTATATTAACTTTTTTTTTTTTTTAATATAAAGAAAAAAACCTTGTCTGCCTTAGGTAACAAGGTTGTGTACACCTTGCAGGTGAGAAATCTGTGGTCTCATCACAAGGTAATTTTAAGAGGTGCATTGTAATCAACAGAACTGTGGCTTAAACTTGGGACCCTCAAATCCTCTGGTGCTTTCACTGTAGTTTTTATACTTAACAATATATACAGCTTGAGATATAACTCCTTTGTTAATTAAAACAACCACTGAAAATTGAGACAAATTCTTAAACTTATAAGAAGTGTTTCTCTAGCCAAAAGAAAGGTATTAACTAACGTTAAACCATCCATTCCTGATCATGCGTGTCCTCAGCCACCTCTGTCTCTAGAGAGGAAAGCTGGCCCACTTTCCAGCATGCCCAGAGAGCCGGTGGGAAATTCAAATGAGGGAAGCTGGTCAGGTGAGAAGGAAACCATGGCTCTAATGGGATGAAACATCGAGGGTGACCTGTGCTGCCACATGGGAGGATGCAAGGTGGAGCGAGTGGCTGGCAAGAGGGCTCATGTCCTCTCCCCGGGCAGTTCCTCCTGGCCAAGTGCTGGTCCAGGCCCGGGTAGCCAGCTGGCCAGGGTCTTGGAGATTTGAGGTGGTGACCTTCGTGCCACCTCATCCCATTGCACACACTTCCCTCTGTGTCCTCTCCTGTCCCTTAGGTCAGCTCCCCCGTGCTACCCAGCCCCTTCTCTGCCACTTGCCCTCGTGTCTTTTTAAGGCTTCTTTTGTAAAACTCAGGTCTGTTTTCTTACCCTGACCTCAGACATGCGCGGCTTGGGGAGCCTCTGACCCACCGTTGGCCGATGCCCTGTTCAGAGCCAAAGTGATGACAGTGCCACCCGGAAAGCCGGAGATCTGCCCGTTTGCTCTGTGCGGTGGCTGGACTGTCATGCAGCCCAGGGAGAGCGTGTCCATTCAGAGGGTGGAGCGACGTCCCCAAGGGCAGGGCTGAGGCAGAGGTGGGGCAGGGTGGCCCTGTGGCTCTGGGGGCACCCCTGAGTGAGCTTCCTCTGACGAAGCTCCTCCTTGCAGCTCCGAGGGCACTAACTCAGGCAGAGGAGACCTGACGCTTAACTGAAGGACAAAAGACAGCAGAGCACACACACCACAAGATCACACTCAACTGCTGCCCACGCAGCCTTTGCTTGGTGGCTGGGAGGGGAGAAAGGAAAGTATGTAATCCCTCTGTGTGCCGTTACGACGACTGCAAATGTGGGCCATGGATGACACATTACGCAGAGTTGCTGAGATGACGTGTGTTAGCTTACGTTCCGCCACCCCACGCCTTGGTGTATTTATGAAAATGTCAGGTTTGTGTTGTGCTGTTAAATGCTTTACGCAGGTTACATACTAGTTTTAATCATCCCAAATAAAAAGATTCTAATTGCTATAAATCATATACTGTGTTTCCAAAAATGGCCATTTGGTTCTTTCTTTCTAGGAACTGTTTTTGGCTGGCATCTGACTTTTTCTGGGCTTTTGGCGAGTTCCCTAGAGATGATGAGTTCTGCTCATCTGTTTGCTGAAATGTGTTACTTCATGGGTCAGTTGGTGGGAGAGTGAGTCCTGCATGCTTTAAAGTTACAAATCTTTCTTGTGTATTTGCAGAAATGTGCAGAAATTATTGTGGCTCACCTTGGCTACTTGAATTACACTCGGTACACAGTGATTGTGGGATTTGAACACCTGAAGCTACCTGAAGCTATCAAGGAAATGAACTTCACAGTAAGTATACCAGCTGACTGCACATGTTTCCTATGGCTCACTTTTTAGTTCTTGTTCTTTTATCGAGTGACAGGAATATATCCCAGTGTCTAAATAATGTTTTTTTGGACAGTGGAAGATGTATAAAGTTTAAAAATGTTATATTTTAAACCACAATTTCTTAAGAATATGGAACCAAGAGTAGCTTAAGGAAACAACATTAGAAATTGGAAAAATCATTAGGTGTTCTGAGATTTAGAATAGAGAGTATACAGCAGTGTTCCAGTTGGAAGGCAGTTAAAGACCATCAGACAGCAGACCCTCCCACGAATGTGAGATTCTTTCCTTCTCCAGCCCTTGGGAGTGGTCTTCAGACCACTCAGAGGTTCCTTCAGAGGTTCAGGAACCTTCAGAGGTTCAGGAACCTTCAGAGGTTCCTGCCAGAACCTCTGGGAGGGGGCCCCTGCTATAATTCTTAGATGATCCTTTGTTGTGTCAAGCTGAAATCTACCTTCTATCCCCTCAACTCATTAGGTGTCAGTATAACCAGCATAGCGACTAGGGGTGAGGATTTCAGATTGGACAGATGAGCTGGGTTCATATCCTAGCTCCATCATTTACTAGTTTGACTTTGTTGAGTCTCAGTTTCCCTAGTTATAAAATAGCTACCTCAAAGAGTTGTGAATAGTAAATGAAGAAACTAATAAGTACCTATTTTTTTAAAAAAAATAATATTAAAATATAATTCACATACTATAAAATTTATGCTTTAAAGTGTATAGTTCATTGTTTGTTGTGTTGTTTTTTTTTTTTTTGGAGACAGAGTCTGGTGTTGCCTGAGCTAGAGTGCCATGGTGTCAGTCTAGCTCACAGCCACCTCAAACTCCTGTGCTCAAGCAATCCTCCTGCCTCAGCCTCCCAAGTAGCTGGGACTACAGGCATGCACCATCATGCCTGGCTAATTTTTCATAAATATATATATATTTAGTTGTGCAGCTAATTTCTTTCTGTTTTTAGTAGAGACGGGGTCTTGCTCTTACTCAGGCTGGTCTCGAACTCCTGACCTTGAGCAATCCTCCCACTTCGGCCTCCCAGAGTGCTAGGATTACAGACGTGAGGCACAGCGCCCGGCCACTCATTTCTTTGTATTACAGAGTGATAGTTCATTGTCTGGATGTACCACAGTTTATCCGTTGACCAATTGAATGGCATCTTGGTTGCTTCTAATTGCTTATTTTGGATATCTAATTGCTTCTTTTGGCAATTACATATAAAGCTGCTATAAACATCTATCTGTAGGTCTTTGTGCAGATATAAGTTTTCAACTCCTTTGTGTAAACAGCAAGGAAGAAAAACAGAATTCCTTTCGATTATTTGTTATAACTCCTTTTATTAGAGAATGAAAGCTCTAGAACTCATCACATTTCTCTCTTGGTATAGGGTATCAAATTTCAGAAAAAAGTTTTTTGCAGGATTACAGTTATCATTAACATCCTGATATAGATTTCTGGCATAATTATCTACATTTTTCTTTTTTTACTCTTTCGCCTTTTAAAAAAACTTAGAAAAATGATTTCGATCTAATCTGGCTTTTTATTGAAGCTACCTTCATTCCTTTTTGGAAGTTAATAAGCTATAACAAATAAATACATACTAAAGGTATTTTAGTGATATTGCTACACACCCGCCAGAATGGGTAAAACGAATATGACAGAACATGCTGAAGCTGGCACTTACGTGGAGTGATCAGAGCTCTCACACCCTGCATGTGAAAGTGTGCATTGGTGCAACAGAAATGCATGCATGTATTGACCAAAAGATATGCATTTAAGTATTTATAGCAGCACAATTCTTAACAGCCCCAAACTACAACACTACCCATGAGCGGTAGAATGAATACATAGACTGTGCTGTTTTCCGACAGTGGAGTGTTATACAGCAACGAGAATGAATGATGTCAGCCTTATGCAGCGTGCAGATGACTTCCACACACATAATATTGAATGGAGTAAGCCAAATACAAAATAGTATATGGTATATGATTCCATATGTATAAATTACAAAAACAAGCAAAATTAATCTATACTGTTCAGTCTCCAGGCTGTGAACCTGAGGACAGGTCTCTATTCCAGGAATTCTGCTAGTGCTGCTCAGGTCACTGTGATACGTCCCCCACCCTGTGTGCTCCTGTGGCTGTCCATTCAGGGGACACTGAGGACAGGAGACAACATTGGTTCTCTGCTGAAGAGTTAGCTCCTGGAGGCATTTTACTGATTGTATTTTTCTTGAAGTTCGCTCATTTCATGTCTGTACAGGATTTGACATCTTTGCTTGCGTAGGTAGGTGCTCGGCAGATGCTGAGTGGACGGCTGGGTGAGCTGGACCACAGTCCCGGAGACTGTGAAGGGAAGGAATGGCCTCGAGCATGAAGTGGCTGCTTGTTCCACATGTAACTTCACAGTATCTCAGGGCGGGCCTGGTCTCTGAAAGGACAAAGACGGCCTTGTGATGCCACAGGGACCTTGACGCAAAAGCTAGCGCATAGAGTGACAGTGCTTAAGGTTTCGAAGGGAATGTCTAAACCCCGAGTCTTTTCTAGGCTTCTTACTCTGTATTTCCTTTTACTTATTTTGTTTTTTAATTTCAAAAATATATTTTTGGGTTTAAGAATAAACAAAAGCGCCAAAGCTAATTCCGTAGGATTGGGTTTATACGCTAGACCAAGAAACGTCCATGGGACGGCCTCTCTCCTCACCGGGACACTGGCCTGGTGTTTGGCGGAATCCCTGTGGACCTTTCTTCCTTCCAGCCCCGACTCGCTGGACCCCGTGCGGCAGCAGGCCAGTGTGTCTGTACTGGAGGGGCCAGGGCCCTGTTCCCTGAGGTTCGTGCATTCTTATTGGGCTAACTGAAGGGAAGAGACAAAGTCCTTTTCCCTCCCTTGGCACAAACACATGCCAGATTGAGCTGTTAGGCTGGTCTGGCCTCGGAGCACACAGGTGACTCTGCTCCGCTGCACTGAAGCCCAGAGAGAAGGTGTACGTGGCAGTGCTCTCTTTGAATCAGGAAGGACGGGGTGTACAGCGGAAGGAAAATAAACGCGCACCGGCGTAACAAAGGCATTGCGTGCCTCCTGCGTGTCAGAGCAGGCGTGGTGTCGGGGTCCCCGGTCGAAAGCTGGAACAGAACATTATCTTTCGTCTCCGCTCATCTCTCTCCACCTCCCTCCTGTTAACTCATATTTTTGATCTAAAATGCATGTTTAGTCTTAGCTATGTTTATTGAATAAAGGACTATTTTTCTAGTGTTAATTTTTCACGTGAGTCGATAGTTTTCGTTGCTCTGACAGAATCTTAAGACAAAATCCCCCAGGGGCCCGTGGTTACAGTCCATGGGTGAAAAAAAAACAAAAAAAAACTTTTGTCACTTATTTTAAACATATTTCATATGTTTTTCTGATGGCTAGGCACTGTGCTTAACTTTGTATATGCATGATTTCATTTAAATGTTATGATAATTCTGTGAAGTAGGAATAGCATCCCCATTTTATGGAGGAGAAATCTGAGGTTTAGTGAGCTTGGAAGTAAAGTATTGGAAAAGCTGGGATTTGAAGCTGAGTCTCAGACTTCAAGTTCATATGCTGGCCGGGCGCGGTGGCTCACGCCTTTAATCGTAGCACTCTGGGAGGCTGAGGCAGGAGGGTCGCTTGAGCTCAGCAGCTCAAGACCAGCCTGCGCAAGAGCGAGCCCCCATCTCTACTACAAAGAGAAAAATTAGTGTGGCACGTGCCTGTAGTCCCAGCCACTCAGGAGCCTGAGGTGGGAGGATGGCGTGAGCTCAAGAGTTTGAGGTTGCTGTGAGCTGTGATGACACCACTGCACTCTAGCCAGGAGACAGAGGGATACTCTGTCTAAAAAAAAAAAACCCAAAAATTCATATGCCCTTTGTTATTATGATCTCCACTGTCCCATTAACATCCATTGTTAGCTGTTGATTTTCTGACAGCTTCACTGAGGTATAATTGACATACAGCAAAGTGCACATATTTTAAATATAAAATTCAACCCATTTTGACCTGAGAAACCAGCCCCATGATCATGATAGTTAAGTGTCCCCCCCCTTGCCACCTGTCACCCCTAAAGAGGTCCCTTCCTCCTGTCACTTCTCATCCCCAGGCAACCTCTGCCATCATTATAGACTCATTTGCATTTTTTAAAATTTTACATAAATGGAGCAATACAACATGTACTTGTTTGCTGTGTTTGAATTCTTTTACTCTGCATCATCATTTTGAGGTCGATTGGTGATGTTGGATGTATCCGTAGTTCATTCCTTTTTGTTGTGGAGAAATATTCCTCTGTGTGGATGTAGCAGTTATTGTTTAGCCATCACTGTTTGGACTACTTCTAGTTTGGGGCTGTTACAAAGAAAGCGGCTCTGCCCATGTGCCTCAATCTGTGTGTGGACATACGCCTTCATTTCTCGTGGGTGGATGCTGGGAGTGGAGTGGTTGTCACGTGTTTCAGACACTGACAAGCCGTTTTCCGAAGCAGTGGTGTTATTTTGAATCACCACCAGCAGGGCATGGGTGTCTCAGTCACTAACGTCCTTGTCAGAGCTTGGTGTGGTCAGCCTTAAATTGTGGCTGTTCTCATAGGTGTGTAGAGGTATTGCATTGTCGTTTTAATTTACATATTTTGAAAATGTTGGTCCCTGTCTTCTGGCTAGTGTTTTTCTGACAGGGAATCTGCTCCCATCCTTACCTTTGTATTCTGTGATAACACTCCTGCTCTCCTCCACCCTTTTCCTTAGAAAGGAAATTCTAAGTGTTTACTTATTTAAGCAATTTGATTGTGCAGTTGCTTGGTGTACTTCTCTTCGTGCTTCTTGTGCTTGGGGTCCATTGAGCTGCTTGGATTTGTGAGTTTATAGTTTCCATCAAATTTGGAAAAGTTTTGGCCATTATTTCTTCAAATACTTTTTCTGTCTTCCTGGCCCCCACCCCTGAAATTCAGGGACTCCAAATATGTGTCTGTTGGGCCACCTGAAGTTGTCCCCCGGCTCACCGATGCTCTGTTCGTTTTAAGCCCTTTCGGTTGCCGTGTCTTCTTGGCCACCATTCTCTGTGGGGTCTCTGCCGCCGGTCATCTTCCAAGTCTCTGTGGGGTCTCTGCGAATCTTTCATCCAGCCTCTCCATGTCCTCATCTACTA
This sequence comes from Mirza zaza, assembly GCA_008750895.1. Taxonomy (NCBI): domain Eukaryota; kingdom Metazoa; phylum Chordata; class Mammalia; order Primates; family Cheirogaleidae; genus Mirza; species Mirza zaza. Next base: position 59,080 of record VSMD01064583.1, on the reverse strand, counting down.
ATTCTGTCATCTTTGATTTCTGGGCCGGTTTGGATTGGTTAGCTTTTTTCCTTGTTGAGGTTCATATTTTCTTGCTTTTCTGTGTGTTTGGTAATTTTGGTTCAATGCCAGACATTACTGATTGCTGGGCTTTGTATTTTTATAAATATTCTTGGCCCTCTGCTCTGTGATGTTGCTAAGTTACTTGGATGTGGTTTGCTCTTTGCAGGCCTTGCCTTTCAACTCTGCTGGGCGGGACCAAAGCAGCTTTGAGTCCAAGGCTGATTTTTTCCCATCGCTGAGGCAGAAGTGTTCAGCAGTACCCGATGCCTTTGATTATGAGTTTTTTTCTCTCTCTTGTGGGAAGAGACACCATTACCAGCCCTGCGGGTGAGAGGCACAGGCCCTGAGTAGTTACTCACGCTCACGCGCTGGTCCGTGTTTAGATGGAGACATGAGGGGTGCGCTTGGCGGGTATCAGGGTTCTTGCTCTGCACAGCTCTCCTCTCCAGCATGTGGATTCAAGCCACCTGTGTCTCCCTGGATGCCAGCTGTGTTCACAACTCAGGAGACCATGAGGCTCTGCTTGGGTTTCCCTCCAGGACTTGGGGCCACCAGGGGGGACCCCTTGTTGCTTCCCAGTATTGCCCTTGGTTGCCACCTCAAATCCAGTGTCTCAAACTGCTCTCAAGTGTGTCTGTCTGCACATGTATTTTCTGATGTTTTAGGTAAATCTAGTATCTTTTCTGAAGTGGAAATTGCTCAGATGATTTTAATTCAGCACATCAAAATGATGGGCTCATTGGCCCAGTGCAGTGCAGGATTCTGGGGTTCTGGGTACGAGTCTGGCTCAAGACCCAGGTTGAAGGACGCAGATCCTGCCGTCTGCCCTGCCGCCAGCGGTGGTACCTGGTTGCTGGCTACATCAGGAGCACACCTGGCACACCTGGAACTGCTCTGGGAGCATGAGGACTGCCTACTTGAATTGCAGTTTATTTTCATGGGTTCAGGTTCATATTTATATGTTTTACTTAAACTTTTTTAGAGCATCCTCACATTTTTACATCGTTTGAAACTTTCTTTTAATGGAAAGTGTGGCTTTTTCTAATAAAGAGGTTAACAAGGTTGACTTTTGATATGAGATTTAAAATTCAAATGCTCTTGTTATGATTATAGAATAATTTATCGGATTCACCATTAATATAACACTGTTTAAAACTACTTTTAGCTTGTGGTAATTAAGATTTTTTAAATGTTTGTATTCTTTAATATAAAAGTAAACTGTACTAAATTTTGGAACGTGTAGGAAAGTATAAGTTAAAAGACTTTTAAATACTTAGAGTCTCATGTCTAGCAATAACCATTATTAGTAATCTGGTGTATCGCCTCTTAGGTGCCTATGTGTTTTTTCAAATCATTTTCCCCACGTTCTGTTTTAGTGGAAGACCTACGACCCCGCATTTTCCAAGCTGGAAATTTGGTTCCGATTTGTCTTCGTGGTGCTCACCTTCATCGTCACTGTGAGTGTCGTTCGCCTGACAGCCTGGCACACTGTTGGCCAGGACGAAGCTAGTTCACGCAGTCGTGACCCTCAGAGTGCAGGCCACATGCAGGTGTCCCCAAACTCTTGAGCCTCTGCATCTGGTGGGCTCTCCTGATGCCACCGAACATTCTGTGTGTCTGCCGAGATGCTGTAGCACAAAAAGGAGTGATGTGGTGTCGTTTAGTAAGGATTTCTGTGTAGCATAATAGTCGTTACAAATCACCGACTTTATGTAAATTTTCATCAGTATACAATGAAAAATGCCATTTAACCTATACGGGATGAATTCTGCCTTATTTGAATGACCACCTTTGGGTGTAGATACAGCACACTCAGAAGTTTCATACTTAGAAAATTGTACTGGACCTTTCAATCTTTGCGCGAAATAGAAGTGGTTTGGAAATGCAGGCCTTTGGCTCATGGGATCTGAGGTTTGTGTCCACAGGCACAGAGTAACTTGGCGGGAAAATGTTCATGCTTAGAAACAGTCTGTGAAGATGAGAATGGATAAACCAGGGAGAGAGGAAGTAAGCTTTGTTTAGTGACTTTTTTGCAGTCTGAGGAGTGGTGTCTGCCCCATTAGCTCCTTGCCCCAGTGCTGACGGGTAGTTCGCTGTGGGGGCCACTCCAATGGCCATCCAAGAAGCACTTGGTACTTTGCCAAAGGACACAGTGTGGCTAGAGGCAGGGGCAGGCACCAGGTCTGGAGCTGGAGGTCATGGTGCTTGGGCCTCAAACCCCAGGGCGCCCCCTGGTGAGCTTCATGAATGGAAGTAGAAAGCTGACATTTCTGTCTGGGCAAATTCTCGTTGCTTGGCAAAGGCTCTCTGCCTGGGATTCTGCTGTTCCCTCAGGCAAAGACCTGGTGCTCAAGGCCTAAGTGTGTTTTTAAAAAGAGAAATGGGTCTGAGCCTTGTCAGATAACTTGGAGTGGAGAGAAGGGCCCACGGGCCAGGAGATGCAGGTTGCCTAGAAAATTATTGGCTTATGTCAGATTATAAAAAACAAAACAACAACAGAACCCTAAAATGATGTGTTATATATTGTTTTAAAGCAGTTTAAAGAAACTTCTCCCATTAGCCCAACACGCCTTCTTCAGGAAGGTGTGTAATAAAAACATCCTCTGACCACGGTTATAAGCCACGTTTTCTGGCTTTTCATCGGCCAGCCCTGGCACCCTCCTTAGAAGCTGGTGCCATCTGTGGAAGTTGCACTGCTAGGAACATGTGGCTACTCATAGCACCCACAGATGCGGCCCGTGCCCTGGAGGAGTCCGTGTGCTGCCTGTCTGGGGGCAGCCTGGGAGAGCAGCCTGCCCAGGTGGAGGTGGGAGGGTGGGTGTGCTCTCCTTTTGCACGCGCTCTATGGCGCTTATGTTCCCTCCCCTCCTCCCCGCGTGAGAGCAGCTTGGGACCTGTCTCACCAGTGGCCCCTCTGCAGCAAGTGACCATCTTATGTCAGTTGTCACTGGTAGCCTCCAGCACCACAGCAGGCAGCTCAGCTAGGGGTTACCTCAGCAGATCTTAGCGTGGTGCCTAGATCATTGATTTGGGAAGACCTGGCGAGATGTGAGCAGAGGCAGTGACCAGCTGGTTTGTTTGCAGTGCCTGTTCGCACATTCCCTCCGGAAGTTCTCCATGCGGGACTGGGGAATTGAGCAGAAGTGGATGTCTATTCTTTTGCCTCTGCTGCTACTGTACAACGGTAGGTGCCATTTTTATTTTGGAACTTGCCCCTTTAAAATGTAAAGCTGGAAGGTATGTTGGAGGTGGCCTAGGCCCAGAGTCCCCAGCAGAGTCTGGGGGCCTGGGAGGAATGAGTAGCGGCATGCTTCCTGGGAGCCATGTTTCCCCAAGCTGGGGCAGATGTCTGGCTCGCTCACAAACAAACGGCTGTTTGGTAGTTAAAACTTGGACGTGCTACAGACACAGCAGTCCTGGGACTTGGCTGAGGTGGCCAGGCGCGGCTGTCTGTTCTCTGTCCCTGCTCCAGAAAGTGCTTGCTTCTTGAGCTGCAGCGCTCAGCACGCCCAGGCCTCCGGGAGGAGCTGATGGCAGGGCATACGGCGCGCTGTCATGATCAGTGCAGCAATCTGTTCGTTGGCTTTTAGGTGTTTTGAAAAACAAAATAGCCTTTGGTTCACTGCCTTTCCTTTGGCACTGACTGGGGAGAACCCGATAGTGAGTCTGACCTCCCAGAGAGATGGGGTGCTCTCTGCTGGGTGCTGGGGAGCCCCGTTTCCGGCACACACTTCTGCCTTGTGCTTTCCAGATCCGTTCTTCCCCCTGTCCTTTCTGGTGAACAGCTGGCTCCCGGGGATGCTGGATGACCTCTTCCAGTCGGTGTTCCTGTGCGCCTTGCTGCTCTTCTGGCTGTGTGTATACCACGGGATCCGTGTTCAGGTGAGCCAGCAGCCCGTGGCACCAAGAGGGGACTAAAGACTCGGTCTTGCTTTCCAGACTCTGGTGATGATCCTTCAGGACCAGGCTGTCCGGGAAAACCTGTCTTCAAACTCTTACGCAATGGAAGAATGGAAATGTAGAAACAATTTGGGTATCTGTGATCTTGCTAGAAGTAGGTTTTATTTATTTCTTGCTTTTTTTTTTCTTTTTTAGGGAGAAAGAAAATGCTTAACTTTCTATTTGCCTAAATTCTTCATCGTCGGACTGTTGTGGCTGGCTTCTGTTACACTAGGAATATGGCAAACGTGAGTAATTCTATCATGTGCGAAACTTCAGTCATGGAAGGCATTTCACAAAGGTGAAAGGCCCAGAGTCTAACTGTATTTTATGAACTCATCCAGAAAGGAGTGGTCTCTCTCAGCGTTTCAAACTTGACAGTACAGTAGGCCCCCCTTACCCTTGGGGGGCACATTCTAAGACCCTGCCAGGGATGCCTGAAACCTTGGATAATACCAAGTGCTATATGTCCCTGTACCATGTTTTTGTCTGCACACACATACCTATGATACGGTTAATTTACACATTAGGCACAGTAAGAGATTAACAACAGGAATAACAGAATAAAACAGCTATGACAATATACTATAATAAAGGTTATGTGACGTGGTCTCTCTCTCAAAATATCTACTTGTACTGTACTCACAATTCTTGTAATGATGTAAGATGATGAGACGAGAGGAAATGAGGTGAATGACATGGGCATTGTGACCAGCCGTTAGTCTACTGTTGGCCTTCTGGTGACACATCTGCAGGAGGACATCTGCTTCGGGTGACCCTGGATTATCCAGTCATGGTGATGTCCACGACTGTGGGGTGGGTGATGTGATGATGGGCAGGTGGAGACACCGAACAGAGGGGATTCATGTCCTGGGATGGTGACAGTGGGATGGTCACTGTGCAGGATTGCATCACACTACTGAGAATAGCGCTCAGTTTCACTCATTGACTGCCATGCTAGAAAAAAATGTTTCCTTGGGGCCGTGGCTGTTCTATTATGAAAATAGAATAAAAACTTTGAAAACAAAACGATCCTTTCTAATTTAAAACGATCCTTTCTAATGAAAAATTTGTTATTTTTTATTATTTTCTATGCATGAGTTATATACAACTTGAAAAATAGTTCATGCAGTTCCCAAGGTAAAGAGACATGTGAGTTACATATGCTTCTAGAGGCCCTGGGCTCAAAACTAGTGTGAGTTAAATACAACTCACAGGGCAGTTAATATGTTAAAACTTATGAAATGTTTACTTCTGAAAATTTCTATTTGATGTTTTCTGATGATGGGTAACTGAAACTTCAGAAAGCAGAACTACAGGTGAGAGGGATACTATATGACTTGAGCTGAGGAATTTGTTTCTGCTTGAATGGCTTGTGGAGAATCCACGATGCTACTAGGCTAAGACAGCAAATGAAAAGGACCATGTGGTTCAGACTTCTCCTTTAGAGAGATGAAGACCTCGTTGTGGGAGTGGTGCTCAGGTCCATCCTGGCTCTCCACCGTCCACCAGATATTTTAGTTTCTCCTTTTGCTGCATCTACAAACTTTGAATCCTTATATTGGCTCCCGTAGTTGATCTTTATTAGTATTTTTGTCCTGCGAAATGGCCCTACAGCAGAAGCCTAGCATGGTATCAGCTTGATTCACTGAATAGGACTTTCCACAGGGTGGTTCTGTTTCTGGGGTGTGATTTTGGAGCCCAGCATGCCTAAGTTCTTGCCACAATGCCCCACATGACAATAGGATTTCTCTCCCATCTGCTCCTGTTCCCAGTCCCTGGTTCCCTGTCATCTCAGTGGCCCATGTTCCTTTGAAAATGCATCTTATGGATGTTTATATTTAATTTTATTACTTTCTATGTCTACTTATTTATTTTGTAGTGCCCACATGTGCCGTTAAAAAGGTACCTGGAAAAGCAGCTGTTAAAACTGCAAGGGAAATGTATGGTATAGGGATTTGTGTAGTGAAATACACTGCGACTTTACAATACTGGTGAATGAGGACAGTTAGTAGTAGTGTACATGTCTTCTATGTGAAAAATGAAACAGGATTTCCCATGAATTTAGAATTTCTTTTTAAAAATATTTCACCATTGGTAGCAAATAGTTTATGTTAATAAGTAGAGAAAACAAAAAGTCAAATGAGAAAAAATGTAAAAAAGTAGTGCTAGTTATTAATCTATAATTTTTTTATAATGTCAATTTTTAGAGTTAATGAATTACACGATCCAATGTACCAGTACCGAGTTGACACTGGAAATTTTCAGGTAAGGATTGTTAATGAAGCTGAAGGACTTTTTTAAAATGCTATTTTATAAAATTACTGAACTTTGTAACTTAAATCGTGTTAGTAACACAAGTTTACTAACTGGCTCCTTGGGAAGGACCATAGAAATGTCCAGGGTGGAAAGTTTGGGAAAAACACGATAATTAAACTCTTTTTTTTGAGACAGAGTCTGGCTCTGTTGCCCAGGCTAGAGTGAGTGCAGTGGTGTCATCATAGCTCACTGTAACCTCAAACTCCTGGGCTCAAGCGATCCTCCTGCCTCAGCCTCCCAAGTATCTGGGACTCCAGGCATGCGCCACTATGCCCAGCTAATTTTTTTATTTATATATATATATTTATTTATTTTAGTTGTCTAGCTAATTTCTTTCTATTTTTAGTAGAGACGGGGTCTCATTCTCGCTCAAGCAGGTCTCGAACGTGAACTCCTGACCTTGAGCAGTCCTCCCACCTTGGCCTCTCATAGTGCTAGGATTACAGGCGTGAGCCACTGCACCCGGCCGAAATAAACTCTTTAAAATGATGTTTTTACTCCCAGTTCTTGGTCTGTGGTTGTTGGAGTGGCAGCATGTGGGAGGATGAGGCCACTGTGGTTCTTGTTGGTGGCCCTTCCCCTCCTGCTCAGGTGGCCGAGGAGAGCAGCCACCAAGGCTCAGGAGCAGACACAGTGCTCTGTGCCTGTCACTGAGGCAGACACCAGAGCAGAGACATCTCGGGCACTGAAACAGCCAGTCTAGTCCAATGCCTTCATTTTACAGATAAGAAAATGAGGCCCAAAGTCACGTAGGCTCTTTGGAGCAGAAACAGAATCCCAGTTCCTGATTTGCAGTCCAGGGCTCTGTGGCTTGACATAAGAGGGGAATTCTGGTGCCGAAAGGATGGGAAAGGGATGGGAGGAGGGGACGGGGCAGGGGCCTCCCTATTGGAGGCTCTGTGGCGAGGGTTGTCGTGCAGCCTGGGCCCTGACCCCCGTCGGAACCTGCTGGGCCTTCACCATCACAACTCTGTCTTCAGATGTTTTATTTTCCTGTAACAAAATCACAGAATTGTGAGCTTTTAGACCTAAGATCTTCTAGAACGTCTAACTCAAACCCCCATTTCGCAGATAAGAAGACGGAGTTCCAAAAAGATTGGGACTCATCCGAGGGTTCCCAAGGTGCAGCCCTGGGTACTTTCTTTGATGCCACCCTCCCATAAGCAGGGTGGGGAGCCAAGGCGCCCCCGGGAGAGGGAGAGCGTGGTCACCATGCTGTTGGCACCACCACATCCCAGGCCTGTGCCAGCAGTGTGGCGTGTGGTGGAGGAAGTTGGGCTCTTGCTCCCCTGATTGACAAGGGCTGGGGCATCGTCTTGGGGTGAGCTGCCTGTGCTCACAGCGGGGACTGAGGGGACAGTCAGGGTGGGAGCCATTCTTGTTCTGTGCCAGAGTTCTTAGTCCCTCGTGCAAATGGCTCTCCTCCCCGTGGTGGGGCAGGAGGAGAAGAGCACCCAGGCCCCATTCCTACTCAGGCGCCTCCTTGCCTCATTCTAGGGAATGAAGATCTTCTTCATGGTGGTGGCAGCTGTGTATATTTTATACCTTTTGTTCTTGATAGTGCGGGCGTGTTCTGAGCTACGCCACATGCCTTATGTGGGTAAGTGCCCCTTTTGGAATCGGAGTCGCTCAGTGCAGGGTGGGAGTGGCTTCGTGCGGGGAGAAGTGGCTGGAGTCTCCCAAGCCCGGCGCCTTCCCTGAGGGGCCAAGGACTTGGCTGTTCCCATGGGCCTGGGCCCCTGGGAGCCACAGCAGGCCTAACTGGGTAACTCTGGCCGTTGGGGTTAGAGCCCTGGGCGCAGCGGGGCTGCGCAGCATCCCAAGTCCTGCCAGGACCGCACCCTGCAGAGGAGCCGCACAGGCTGTGCTCTCGGTCCTGAGCTGGGCGTCAGCCCGACCTTACGCATCCTTCCCCTGATCTGTATCCGCCAGAGGATGGTGGCCGTGGCCTCGCTGGTCACCCTCTGTCCCTGGGGAGGGGCCAGCATTCCTCCTGGGCTGCAGGCAAAGCAGAGCTTCAAAGTCCAGGGGGGGAGGAGGGCCTGTTCAGGGAGCTTAGCTTCATTTTCAGCTTCTAAGATCTCTGAGATGAGAGTGGAATTTGCTTCTAAGGTTTTAACAAGAATGTTTCTTTGTTTTTCAGATCTCAGGTTAAAGTTTTTGACTGCATTGACTTTTGTAGTGCTTGTCATTAGGTAAGATTTTATTTCTTGAAAGAAGCAAAACTGAGTTTTTATTTCACTGTCATGAATACCTCCCTCTGTGGAGTGAATTTCAGGCTATTTCTGGCGTTAGGTCAGAGGGCCTCTTACGGTGGGCCCGAGAGCACGCGTCTCTGTTGCCCGTGTCCAGGACAATGGCGGACGTCCACTAGAGCACGCTTAGCCCGTGCTGGGGGGTCCGTCCTTGCTCTGACACCTGCCACGTGCGGAGCGTGCAGTTACCGTGTCAGCGAACTAGGATGCCACGAGTTGCACACGAGGGCGCCCTGAGCACGAGTCAGTGCAGCGAGCCTCACTGAGCAGCACGCAGGGTTGGCAGCATGGGGCGGTTCCAGGTGGGGGTGGGTCCCGTGAGGATGGAGACGTGTGTCAGGGAGGAAGGCCGTGCTCAAGGCCTCCCTGGGGTGGCCAGAGCCCAGGCTGAGAGGCCCTGGGCCTCTCTGGGGACTGTCGGTGGAGGAGGTCAGTGGACCTGGGAAGTGGTTTCTTTGAATAAATTCCAGATCGTTGTCTGGTTGTTTATGGTTTATCTTTTTCTCTTAAAATCAAAATCCAGAGGGGGAAAAAATCTAGTTTTCTATGTTTGTTTTTGGTTGTTTGGGTGGCCCTATGTTCTTTTTTGGTGTTTTGGTTGTTTGGGTGGCCCTTTTCCTTGACGGAAGCCACGCGGGCTTCGCCAGGTTTTCCAGTCGGTTCCCAGGTCCCGCCCCGGGGAGGTGATGACTCCAGTGGGCATCCACGTCCACTCGCCACCCCCATGTGTGTGAACGTGGCTGGACTTCCCTGGGAACTTGAATTTCATTCAGCATCTGAGTTCATTGAGAAGAACAGCGTGTGAATGTTGAAGTATTACTTACGCAATCTCTGTTCAGTGCGTGGCGCACACTGCCTGTAACTCCTCACACACGTGTTCTCAGTTGCGCTGCCAACATGCACCAGCTCGCATGCCCTCCCGTGCACGTGCCTGTCTCCCACACACGCCCTCACCCTCACCTCGGAGCTGCCCAGTCCCCAGGTTGGGAGCTACGGTACCTACAGTGACCTCTGCATCATCTGTCTTAGTAGTTGTCGTAGTTCTGTGATCTTTCTTCATGTGGGTCTCAAGGGAATTCGTTTATTTGTCCTACAGAAGAAGACCAGTGACAAGTAAACTAATAGCCTAAGTGCCTTAATGAAGACAAAAAGGGAGATGTGACGGTGCCAGAGGAAGTGGCTGCTCTAGCTGGGTGGATAGGGACATGTCTCTGAGGGGGTGATATTCGGCTGGGACCTGAGGAGGAGCCCTGCAAAGCCGTAGGTGGCCGTTCCAGGCCGCGAAACAGCGGGGACGGCAGCCTGGGGTAGGAGTGAGCCTAGCGAGTCAGAGAGACAGGGGCGTCCTGGAGTAGGGGCCGTGGGTGTGGGTGTGGCGGGAGGTCAGAGAGGGCTGCAGGCCACCGTGAGGAGTCAAGCTTCGTCCTCAGTGGTGGAGACCACTGCAGGGCTGCAGCTCAGAGCTGAGGGGTTGGGTCACATCTTGACTGAACAGTCAGTCTGGCTGCGTGTGGGGAGCGGCCCCCGGAGGCAGGTGGAAAGCGGGCGCAGGCCGGAGGCTGTGGGGTTGCCAGGCAGAGCTGGAGGTGGCTTCAGTGGCCAGTGGTATCAGAGTCCTCTGTTGTCATCCATAGCCGCAGGCAGGAATGTGAACCCCAGGTGTGCTGCCTTCTCCACCGTGCGAGTGAGTCGCTGTGCCCAGGAAGGGGAGATTATTAATATTAAGAAGCAGCAGGCTTCCCTCGGGGGAGACAGTGCTTTGTTGTTGGAGACGGTCATGAAACCGCCAGTAAGGGAGTGAGAGAAGGAAGGAGAGCAGGCCGAGGGGCCGCTGCAAGGCCCCGATTAGAGAGTGGTTGGGTTCTTGTCAGGGTTAAGGGATCCTGTCCCTCCAGCTGGCCAGCGGTCCATCCTTTCTAGATCTGAGGCCAGAAAACTATACACAGGTTTTGTGTGCATGCATGTGTGTTTGTGTGCGTGTGTGCATGTGTGTGTTTGTGTGTGTGTGTGTGTAGAGGTTTCCATGGAGAAATAATAGTGAATAGGCCACAGGTATCGCTGTGAATATAACAGATCACATAAAGTCAGCGTCCTTTCTTTGCGTATTTTTACATGTTGTCTCTGCCTCTCTTTTTCCAGCATTGTCATCCTTTACTTAAGATTTGGAGCACAAGTCTTGCAAGACAATTTCGTAGCAGAACTGTCAGCGCACTACCAGAATTATATCCTTTGACTTGGAAGAGCCCGGGGAACAGGAGTGCCCTCTGCTTGCAGCGGTCAGCGTTTCAGGTTTGAGACTAGGAGGAGACAGGTCAGCTGCTCATGGCCCGGCACCAGAGGCCTGTCTCTGCTGAGAGGTGCCTGGTGCGCTCTCATTGGGCCCCACCCAGTCTTGAGTAGGGGCAGCTGTGCCCCTCCTCTGCGGGCAAGAAGCCAGACGTGGCAGCGCTAAGCAGGTCCCTGCAGTCAGTTACCAGGTGGCAGAGGCTGGACCCAAACCCAGGCAGGCTGGCCCTCTGGAGCCATTGTCCACGCCACACTGCCTTCTGTCCACACTGGTGTCTATGCAGATAAATGAAGTACGGTCATGATCCCACATCTGGTGTCAGTGGGGCCACCAGCTGTTCTTCAGCAGGGCTGAGGAGCGGCCAACGGGCTGCTCTGAGCATCCTCTCTCCCACCGACAGTGTCTCTTTCACCATTATCCAGATGTACCCAGATGTAATGTCTACAAGGGCTGTGACATCACAGGTTGAGCCTGTGTGTGTAGGGAAGGGCTCATGAGATACCCGGGCCCCCTTGGATTCTTGCTGTACCCTAGGCCAGTGGAGCAGGGTTGTTGCCTCCCAGGGCACCTGTGCTTGTTAAGACATGTGATGGTTACGTGTGTGCTTTCTCTCCTCCTCCTCCATGGTTGGGGCACTCAGGGCATTAATCCTTTACATCCAGGGATCTTGCCTTGGGACACTCTTTGTCCTTAGAATTAATGCATGGTTTTTCAATTTCTTGTGACTGAATTTCACACTAAGCTTTTATCAGATTCTCAAATGGGTGTGTAATCCAAAAAAAGATTAGGAACGACTGGTTTGAGAGTTTGTTTCCAATTTTTTATTTTGTTATTGTGTCTGGACAACTTAATTCCCACCTGCCAGTGGTCTTCCTGCCCTGTGCATGTGACTTGATCCCATCTGGCTCTGCCCTTGGTGCTGATGAGAGCACTGCCACCTGAAGTCTTGGAGGATCCAGGTTCTCACTGATACTCGAGGTCACAATTCACATGTTATTTACTGTGACCTCTGGCTGTGGGCTTGGACTGTAGACGCCTGGCATCTGAGTCTAGTTGGTGGTTACCACTAGAAAGGGCTGCTGATGGGAGGAGCATCCAGGCTGGGGCCAGAGATGCCACCTGCTCTGTCCAGACATGGAGTTCCTTCCCTTGACGAGCAGCACCAGCTGAGTTCTTATCTTTCTATGGCTTGTTGAACTTTTATCTCTACACCTTGGCCTTTGTGTATTCTCCATCAAAGAATGCTCTGTACGGTAAGCCTCCCTGGGGTGTGGGTTGCTGGCCAGGTAGCTGACACAGGAGTCTGTGTCCTTCAGGACCCATTTGCTGGGTTTTCCATTAATGTGGGCACCGTGATTCCCAGTGCTTCCCTGTGGGCAGAGAGGGACAAAGAACATTTCAATGGTGAGTTTTCAGTTTAGATGGCGCACAGCATACATGGAACCTGTGTGGTGCCAACTCTGCACGTGATGAGTGCATTTATTTTGTTAGTGTGTCCTAACACAAGCAGTGTGTCCCTCAGCTCTAGGAAAAAAAGTCTGTTGAAGATAGACAGTCCCCAACTTACACTGGTTTCAGTTAAGATTTTTTGATTTTACAGTGGTGTGAACGTAATATGCATTCAGTAGAAACCATACTTTGAGTACCCACACAGCCATTCTGTTTTTCACTTTCAATACAGTATTCAGTAAATCATATGAGATATTCTATATTATAAATGGGCATTGTGTTAGATGATTTTGCCCAGCTGTAGGCTATTTATGTAAGTGTCCCAAGCATGTTTAAGGCAGGTTAGGCTAAGCCATGATGGTAGGTTGGGTGTATTAAATGCATTTTCAACTTACAATATTTTTGACTTACGGTGGTTTTGTCAGGATGTAGCCCCATCCTTACTAGTGTTGTGGCCATTCAAAAGATAGCCAAAACATACCCCCAAGAAATAAAAACAAAAAACATCCCCAGATCCACAAACAGCCCTCTTGCACAGGGAAGGAAGAGGATGAGGACTCCCTGGAGCAAAGGTAGTGCCACCTGCTGATGTTTTATGTCACACCCAAGCTTTCAGGGCACCTTCATGAACAGGGTCACATTTGAGCTTCACAACTTTGTGACACAGGTGTGATTACTCCCATTTTACAAGTGAAGGAACTTAGAGGCAGCTGCAGGTCCAAGGACTGGGCGGGAGCAGGCGGGGCAGATCCACAGCTCCTGGGGCCTGTCTTGTCCCTGCTGCCCATGTGGGCAGGAGGCAGCTCGCGTGCACGTGGCACCGGCGTTCTGCCTGCTCTTTCCTGCAGGCCGCCTCGCTCTGTCTTCACCATGTCCCTGCCCGGCCGGTCGCGCTAGCCCCGCGCTGTGGATGAGTAGACTCCTGAGACGTTGCGTTCAGGCTCACACAGAGGGTGGTAGAGTATGGGACTTGACTCTAGCTCTTTCTGACTCTTCTCCTTTTTCCAGGACAACACCGTGCTTCTCCGGCTAATAACATAAAGTGCTAAAAATGCTTTTGTTGGTTTTCAGAGTCCCAGCTGAAAGACAATCCTGCATTTTCCATGCTGAACGACTCTGACGATGATGTGATTTACGGGTAAGTCGCTGTCTCCCCGCTTACTGAAAGGGCCACTTGTCTAACGTTATCTTCAGGGTAGTGTAACATTTGCCTGAGAGTGTCACGTGATTCGTGTTTCCTGTGTTCGCATTGCTCAGGCTTAGATTTAGTGGTATTCCTTCTTGCTGAGTCCCCGTGGGCCGTGGTGAGCACAAGAAGGACGCCTCTCTCTGGACAGGGGGCCCTGGCGACAGAGGGGAGGGGGGCAGCAGTGGGCAGGACAGGCTGCGGTAGGAAACAGAGAGTGGAGCCGTGAAATGAGTCCTTGCTAGAATGGTGTGTCAGTGTGAAAGAAGAGAATAAATAAAGAGCTGTCAAAAGTCATGTGGTATCAAAGGTCCCTTTTATGACAGGAGTGACTATGAAGAAATGCCTCTGCAGAACGGCCAGGCCATTCGGGCCAAGTACAAGGAGGAGTCCGACAGCGACTGAGCTCCTGGCAGGGTGGCGCCGTGGCACAGCGCCCGGACCTCTTCCTTTGGTGACCATTTCCTGACCTTCCCCATACTTGCTTCTATTCAGACTTTCCTTATGAGCAAAGATTTCCTCTTCTTTTACACTTATTTGTTTACATGTTTTTAAAAAAGAAAACCAAAACTGAGGGCAAATTTAAATGTTGGGCCAAATTTATTGTCAGGCTGACTACATTTATTTGGGAAGAAAGGTGTGAATAAAAAGTTTAAACAGCCAAATGCTTTTTTAAAAGACTTCAGATGAGAGATGGCATGTTCTCAGTGGTGAGGAGGAAATTACCCTTGATTTCAGTAGAGTCTATTATGCACTTTCTTTTCTTTTTTTAAAATCATTCACTAATTCCAAGTTCATGGGCAGCCCCTGTGACTAGGTCCACAGCAAGTAACATCACTCTTCTTTCTTCCCTTGCCCATGATATTGGGTTTTTTGACCCTTTAAATTCAAAACTCAAAGGGAAGCCTGTTTCTGTGGCCGTCTCGGGGTAAAGCCCTTCCTTGTTGCAAGGTGTCTGAAAGGATCGGCAACTTGCGATGAAGCACGTATGTTGTGACTTCTCCGGGGAATGGTGGGTGGCCGGGTTCTAGCCCTTCACTGTCACCAAAGCAGAAGTAATAGTGTTGTGGAGCTCTGAGGAGGCTTTGGTGAGTCGAATAGGGAAAGGCTAACATAATTAACAAGCCACCAGCTCCCGTGAAGAAGGTTCTATTGCCACGGTGTTTTGTAGCAGCCTGCGTGTGCCCGCCCACGTGCGTACAGACACGACTGTGTGCCTGAGAGGATTTCCCTGTGGTTGGGTGGGCACGAGGGGAGCCATTACCATTCCAAGAGTTTCTGCAACTCTTGAATACGAAACCCCATAGAGCTTTATTTTTTTTAATAAAAGGTAAATGAATGATTTATATAATATTATAGATTCTTTATTGCCAAAAAGTTTTTTAACTTCACTTTTGGAAACTAGATGAAAAGAAAGTAAAACATCTTAAATGGCTTATGGAAAAACATCTTTGGGTAGAAGGTAACTTGCTTGGAAACCATTTCCTGTCCTCCGTGAACCACACGGGAGTGAGGTAAGCTCCTGCATTGCTCTGGGAAGAGTCTTCCGCGCTGCTGAATCTGAGCATCATACACGGCCCTGGAGAGTTTGCAATACCTTTTAGTCAAGGACTCGATATAGAAGTCTGGTATAGATGTCTCCTTTGTTTTCCCCTTGACATGCACAGTAAGGTCTGTAACTATTAGCATATATAATTACTGCCAACCAGATGATGCCATCTTGGCCGACAGAGGTCCAAAAGAGAATTGTTGCACTCTGCAAGCAGTACCCACATCTCTTCATCTATGCATTGACTCTTGGATGACCATTCAGAGCTACAAATTATTGTCCACTTAGGTAGTGCTGGGACCTTAGAGGTGTTCATGAGAGACTATTCATTATGGCTTCGTATCTTTTTTTTTAATTTAAACTTTAATGATAATGTACCTTTAATATGGATTCTATTCACATTTCTTTTTAAAAACCTTGTAAATAGGAATGTTTGGATTAAAACAACTATTATTGCAAGAGTAATTCAAGGTTTACATGATTTTTACATTTGCAATGAATATGTGATGACTTTTTTTGATTCTGTGTTCTCAGATGTATTGAAAAAATTTTCTGTTACCAAATTTTACAACTTCTAATACTATAATTTTTTATAAACTGATGAAGTCTTATGCTGATTAACATATTCTAATATGTGATATAGTTTACAAGTTTTAATCATTATAAAGTAATTGTTCATGATTTGGAATGCTGTTATTTATCAGTACATGTAAAATAATTGAGGCATTTAGCCATACACACAAAGGAACTGTTTAGAACTTGTCTTTGTCCTATAGTGTAATTAGAAACTGATGACTAGTATCTTCATACATTAATTCTTCATGACCTCAATGAAATGAAAAATATGAGATTATTTATTTACTTTTTGTAACTAAGTTGGAAACAAAAAAATTACAACAAAAGTACTTAAAAGGGGAAAATGGTCCTTTATTAAATCATGAATTTTCAATTTCTCTTCCCTGCTGTATCATAAATATCAACATATTATTAATACTCCATGTAAAAATTTGCTTACAGTATATAGCATTTAGTGTGTAGAATATGTGCCATAGATGTTAGGTTAAAACACTAAAGTCTGCCAGAAACTTGACAGTAGCAAGAGAATTGTTTATTTCTTAGGGTATTAAAGTTTTGGAAACTTAAATTATAAATTCAAAGGGCTGACTTTAGTTTTTTCATGGTAATGGCTTAAATAACATCATCTTTGGGATTTTTTATACTGGTCCAGTCTAGGGCAACCTGGAAGATGACCAGAAATGTTTCAGTTTCCCTAGGGAGAGCTTCATTATCTATACGGATAATAGGTCCACTTGATTTATTATTAAATCATTACAGCAGTGAAGTGGTGCCGTTTTCTCTCCCTTAAGCCCCATTGGAAAGGTGAGAGAATGGGATATATATAAAAATATATTCAAAGTTTGTAAGGTTATTACTGTACATAATTATAGATTATGATAAAAGTTTAGATACATTATGTAAACCCAACCAATGGGCAGGTTAAAAAGACAAATGTCACCAGCTTCAAATATTTCGTTAACTACTTACTGAAGGTACAGTATGTTCAATAGATTATATTATGCGGTAACTTCCTGAATCATTTTCACGGGAAAAACAGATGCTGATAAAAGGGATAATTAAAAGAGAAGTCTCTATGAACATGTATTAAAGACTAGACTTAAAACACTAACGTGAATTTGTATATTTTGAGGGTTTTAAAAACCAGTTGCCTTAGAGGTTTGACTTTTGAAAGAAAGACAGAAATCTCTTTCCCAGGCCCAAGGGAAGTTGCTTTTGTCTGTGACATCTTGTTATGCTATTTTGATTTGACATGTTAGATATACTGGTAACTATACCACCATACTATGAAACAGAAGGATTTTCTGCTACTGAAAACTGCCTTTTTACAAAGACTGTACATATTTGTCAAATACAACACTAAACTTTAAGTTTGGAGGGGAAGGTGGAGCTATGTATTTAACTGTGGACTGTGTCAGTGGAGCACAGTGGTGCCTGAGCAGAGTGGTGGCTGCAGTCAGGCAAAAGTAATAAATATTTATGGCAAACACGTTTTGGGCATGGCTTCATTCTGACACTACCTTTCTGGTAAATGTTAATAAATTTTTAATATGCAGTTCTTATATATATCTTGACTTGTTTGCTCTTTGTGTGTGGAGTTAATTTGGCCTTTCAGACATGAGTGTCTGATGAAAGGTCTTTAAAAGACAAGAGCAGGGCTTTTTTCATTTTAGCAAGTAGACATGGAAGTGTCTTTATTGCCATGTCTGCATGGCCTGGGGAAGAGCTGAAGATGAAGACAAGACCAGGGTTTGGGGCCCACCTCCCTACTTATGTGGATATGTGACTTTAAACCAATCTGACAACCTCCAAGCACATTTTCTGATTTTAAATAACTGCGTAATTGTTGCGGACACAAAATGAATGATTGTGAAAGCATTTTGTAAAGTACTAGAACAGTTTGTAATTGCTACTGAAAAACAGAACATGGGATTAAAAGTTGTGGTGTTGCAGCTTTGAGCCAAGAATAAGTTAGAGCTCTCTGGCTAACAGAACAGTAATTGGCTTGCCCCCCACCCACCACCACTCCTTCGCCTCTAGAAAGAGGGAGCTTAACTACTTCGGTACCAGCGTGGACTACAGTCGACAGCCACAGATGAACGCGCACAGCCCAGTGTAGACTATAGTGGTGGTTAAGAATAACTTGTATGATGCCCAGGGGTAGGAATCTAACCAGAACCTGGCAGAACTGTCAGGATCCTGGTCCCACAAGGGAAATAAGCTGTCATGTTGGAGAGGACCAAAGCAGAACTTTTACAGATGCTGAAGTCACTAACTAGATATGAAGAGTTCATTTGTGATGCTATGTAGACCATGAAGAACACAACAGACTTTAAATCTGAATAATTTATTCTAACAAAAGTATAAAGTATGGAAAATTAGTGTATTTGAATCATTTCAAAGAGTAGAGCAAGTTTCACATTAGCAGATTTCAGCTTTTAGCACCTTTGAAAAGAAATATTCAGAATTAAGACAAGTGGCAATACAGGCTTCAGACTACACACTGCAAATTATTCATCTGACTTATGGTGTACAGTTCACGTAACAGTGCAGTCATTTGGTTTTTTTCCTCTATATTTTGAGAGAGCCACAAAACACACACTTAAGAACGAGAAAGGTGTTCATTTGAATTCATAGTTGGTGGTTAGAAAATGGAAAAGAAACATTCAGACGGAGGTGAAAGATCACAGGCTGGACTAGGAGGTCAAATGGACAGTCCAAAGGCGCTGACAATGCAGTACATGGTCTTGTTCTCCCATCGCACGGTACAGCTCCCTGGGGAGGACGACAGAGCAGCATTTAAATGAGGAAAACTGGGGGATTTGACGTTCTTATTTCTCATACTAAGGCCAACACTCAAATACCAACTTATTTATGGTACATGAAGAAGGTTGGCAAGTCTCTATAATAAAAGGTTTTAAAAGGTGACTAATAAAAACACCTCTCTTAGCATGGTCCAAGAAGGTACTTGAAAACTTTCAGGGAAAATGCACTTGACTGGTGTTACAAACATGATGTTTGGAAACCATACCATCAGTAGAGCTGTCCCAGAAGCAGGAACTTGCTGTGTGTAGTCCAGCTCCATTCTTCTGCATAATTACACAGGTCACTTAAATTAAAATAAACTTTTATTACAGAAATCTACTTGGCAACATGGATGTTATTTTGCTCACTTTTTGCATATATATGTGGGTCATGTTAAAAAGTATAGGAGAAGATTGCCATGTCCTACCATAGTGACAAAGTACAGATGCTCCTTGACTTACAAGAGGGTTATGTCCCAATAAACCCATCGTAAATCAAAAATATAAGGTAAAAATGCAACTAATACCTTGATAAACCCATCATGAAGTCGAAAAATTGCAAGTCAAACCACCATAAGTTGGCGGACCCTTCCCTTCCTTTACCACTAGTTCTAAAAGTGACTGGAAATCTTATAAAATCCTGGTTGACAAATACACTGCGATTATACCAACAGCCAAATAGGCCAAGTGTATGGTAAGTAACCTATTCCTATTGGGAACTTCCTTTGAGGTGAGGAACTAAACTGCCATGTTAGCCATCTTTTCTGGCACTGGACACACCTCTGGTCAGTATTTAAAGAACCACCACCAAAATATACCAGAAACAAAAATCCATTACCGATGTATTTAAATGGTTTTCCCAGCTTGGTGAGTTGGCTTAAAGTTTGTTCTACTACATTTGTGGTCCACTGGTTGACTTTGTTGTGTTGGTAAGCGTTACCGCCAATCGCACTTTCTATAGCCTAGAAAAGCACAAAGGCGTCATAGTGAACAGAAGGCACCCAGAAACCTCCCAGTTAATAACTGACATTTATGACCTAAAGAACTGATGCAATGCAATTTGTGTGAAATGTGTGTTTATTTTTAATCATGAGGACTCCTTTGCAAATATAACCTTTTGATAGTGTTATATTTCATTTAAATTTTATATTTGTTTTAAAAATTTATAATTGTTAGTCTGTCAAATTATTTAAACATTTTGACCTAATAAATGGATTTAATTTTCACTTCTGTTATTAATAGAGATAACACATTTTTTTTTCCTGAGGCTAGATATTTTACTTTCCCTATTTCTTTCTTTAAAAAAATTAGATACTTTTATCTAATAGTACCTTATACTAATACTATAAGATAAATTTTTATTGGTTATTTATACAACTGACAACATACAAACCTATCCAAACAATTGTAAGATTCAAAAATGCTTCTTTTGGCTGAGCCCGGTGGCTCATGCCTGTAATCCTAGCACTCTGGGAGGCTGAGGCAGGAGGATGGCTCAAGGTCTGGAGTTTGAGACCAGCCTGAGCAAGAGTGAGATCTCATTTCTACTAAAACCAGGAAGACATTAGCTGGACAACGAAAAATATATAGAAAAAATTATCTGGGCATGGTGGCACATGCCTCTAGTCCCAGCTACTCAGGAGGCTGTGGCAGAAGGATCACTTGAGCTCAGGAGTTTGAAATTGCTGTGAGCTAGGCTGATACCACCTCACTCTAGCCCGGGCAACAGAGTGAGACTCTGTCTCAAAAAAAAAAAATACTTCTTTTATCCAGCATTTTCTGGGAGTATGTTACCACATAAACATTTTTCAGATAACTAAAGAACAGCCTTTTCCAAAACTTATTTTAAGTTTGTGATGAAATTTTTTTTCTTTGTTCTAAATTTCCTTCTTTTTCTATGCTGTGTTCTTCTGTAGTCATGTGATGGTATGCGTGGCTCCCTGTCGTACTCTTGCTAAGTGTATCATACGGTATTCCCACGTACGGTTTGTCTGGGTCACTCGCTGTCAGCTCCTTCCCTGTTCCTGTCAGTGCCAGACTGCCTGCATCTAAGCAGCTTTCTTCTCTGCCCTTAACTTGTGCTAGAAACCAGGAAACTGAGTTTTAATGACAGATATAACCTAAAATACAAGCATTCACTGAGGGCCAAGTTCTGTACTCAGATAGGCAGAGAAAACAACAGTCTGGGATCTGGGCTGCACATGGTGGTGATGGACCAGATCTGTTGCCTGGGGATGAGGCCCAGCGACCTTGCTTTTGAGGAACAAAAACCTACCTGTGTCACAGTCTGATTTCTACCTATGGACCTTCCCATCTCTCCTGGGACCTGGAGTAGTCCCATTATTCACAAGTCCTGCTTCCTTCTCCTTGCCCCATGTGCTACCCTCCCAGCTCAGAGGCTACGTGAGGTGGAGGCCCAGCAGTCCCAGTTTATGGGGATAGCAGTACCACTAGACCTGGACATTGTCAAGAAAAGGGGCCTCTTTCAAGCTAAACCTCTAACTGGCAACTCTCTATGCATGATGGAAAGTGTTTCAGGGAGGAGAAAAATCCTCCACCAATTTTGGACCTGCCCAATACTTAAGACAGCTTGATACTGAATTAACCTGCTGCCAGGGGCAAAGAAGCTGTTGAAGCCAGTGGTTCAGGTTAAAGTTACACTGCAGTGTCACCTCATGTTTCCATGTAAGCTGGAAATGCTACCCGGTAACCAAGTCAAAGATAATGCAGAAAACGACCAAGTTGAGCCAGATTTCCCAACAAACCAACTCCACTTTTCACAGTTCTAGTATAATTTTCACCCACTTTCCTGCTCCCTATTATGTTCCACATGAAACACTGTATTTAGAAAAACAATGAAAAGCAAACATCACAGATCTTGCAAAGCAACCAGAAAATCATGCCTGATGCTGAATAGTGCAAAAAATCATTTTACTTTTGGATACTGTTCACAAAAATAGGTTGTGCTTCTTTATCACTCTAGCATTAGTCAGTAATTTGCATTACATACGGGGAACTTAAACTTCAGATCATCTAATGACTTTCTTTTAGTGGATAGCTTCAATACATGTCCTCAGTTTTATCCAGGGAAGGCAGGAAACTGACTAGGTAAACCCTCCTGGCTCCCCTAGTTCCCCTGCTGACTCCCTTGACTTCCTCACACATACCTCACACCCACCCTTGGAGGTTTGCTGCATTAACCCTACTCCTGCTCATTCTTCAGATTTCAGCTCTGAATGTCCCTAGACTGATTCAGTGGGTCAAATTCCCCTTTATTTTTTATTTTTTTTTTTGAGACAGAGTCTCACTTTATTGCCCAGGCTAGAGTGAGTGCCGTGGCGTCAGCGTAGCTCACAGCAACCTCAAACTCCTGGGCTCAAGCAATCCTGCTGCCTCAGCCTCCCGAGCAACTGGGACTACAGGCATGCGCCACCATGCCCGGCCAATTTTTTTCTATATATATTAGCTGGCCAATTAATTTCTTTCTGTTTATAGTAGAGATGGGGTCTCGATCTTGCTCAGGCTGGTCTCGAACTCCTGAGCTCAAATGATCCGCCCACCTCGGCCTCCCAGAGAGCTAGGATTACAGGCTTGAGCCACCGCGCCTGGCCTCAAATTCCCCTTTAAATGCTCTCACAGTGCCACACAGCAAATGCAAGCTGACATTTTGCAGTGTAATTATTTGGTAAGTGCCTGTCCCCCACACTGTAAACTCCAGGAGGGTGAGGACCATGTCTGTTTTGCTCATCAGTCCTCTATGTGCTCCCTCAACATGTATTTTTGTAATGAATGAATGAAAAATATCCCTTTTGTCTCTCATCCTCCTCATCATTTATGGGAGGTACTGTGATTGATAACAATAAAGTGTGTTTAGGAATGTAAGAAAAATAAGTGACCTGGCCCCAAACTGAATCAACAGGTCCTGAATAACTTGAAGTTGATTATTCAATTTTCTTCTACTCACTCTACGTTAAACACTGGAGACATTAATTTGTATGCCATGTGTCTTTTATGCTTAACGATTACAGAATTGAGCCTTGATGACATTCAGTAATAATGCTACCTATATAAAATTGTTTGATTTAAAAATATATAATTTACATAATATGGGAATAATTCTTATCTAAATATTCACTGAAATAAAAAGTGTTATTTGAAATGCCAATACAGGCTCAGTTGAAACAATTCCAAGATAGTATTTAAAACACGTTATTTTCTCTCACATAAGCCATTAATCAAACACTTTAAAAAGCAGGCATTCTCTTACCTCTTTTACAATGTTGCTCACTTCATCCACAACAAAAGTAGTCTATAAGGGAGAAAATGTAGTTAGTTTATTTAAAAGATTTGCTTTCACTGCACTGATACATGCAAATTTAAATAATGAACATAATTTAGAAATGAAGACCTTAGAAATAATATAATGAGACTGTTCAACTTACTGAGGAAGGCACTAACGAGTCCTCAGAAACCAGGGGACCAGAATACGTGTAAACAATTTAAAGGTTTTTCGTTTTAATCATACCACAATCCAAGACTTCACTTTAAACTAGAATTCAGTCTGTCATTCCATTTCAACTGGCTGCTAGGATCATTCACCAATAGAGAATCTTAAAAGAGTTACTTGACTGTTCTATAAATTAACTGAAGATGCTTAAATAATCTAATTTAAAGATGTAATTCTCTCCTTCCTGATGTAAACTGATTAGGGGCCTGAAACTTAAAGAGGCTTTTTGTGGGTTGTTTCTTTTTCAGCCACCATCTGTCATAAAATTACAATGATTATACTATTTCCAGGTAATTATTTTTCTTTCCTAATGTTGTCTGATTACAGGACTAATAACCAGCTGCTAGTACAGTTCTCCACCAGTGTCAGATGACTGGGGAGGTGGGCTGCCTGTGGTAGTCTAGTTTTCCAGGAGTGTAGTTTTCTTCCTTTCCTTTCTACATATGGTAGATTTGAATGTGTACAAGATCATCCTGAAAATATCGTCACTTACTTGCCTGCCAAAGTGCTCTTGACATGGAAACAAGCGTTTCAAGTTACAGCAGAGTCCCAGGAAAGGGACTCTGGACATGCCTTTGAGAAGACAGCCCTGGGCCTGCAGTCAGCAGTGCACTGGCGGAGGAAAGCCAGAGCCCTGCTGTGACTGTGAGTTTTCCTCCCTGCCCGGCTGCTGCCCACCATAGGCCGGCCTTGCTCTAGCAGTCCCCCCTTTCTCTTTAGGAGGATCAAGAGCTGACTGCCCGAAGCCACCTCACTTGCTATATATACTCAGAAGTCATATTTGGAAACAAAATCAACTCACAGAGTTAATGAAAATTCGCAGTATCTTAGAGATTAAATCATTTCTGGAAGTTGAAAGGATGCTTCTAAGTGACTACAGTGACTAAATCACAAAAGGAAGTCCCTGTTTAACTTTCCATATGCTTAAAGTATGAAAAAGGTTGAGGGACATTTTAAAGAACTTTTGAGGCTGACGCCACGGCACTCTAGCCCTGGCAACAGAGTGAGACTCTGTCTCGGAAAAAAAAAGAAAGAACGAACGAACTTTTAGTGGAAAGCAGAGCAGTTGTATTGAATCCAGTGGGCAGTTTTAGCTTCTATGAAATGAGTTGAGAGTAGAGTTACAAAGGCCCAGGAATCTATGTGGACTTAGAGGATACAAGGAAAAGGTGTAGCTGAGAGGCTGGCAGGAGGACCTGCCTACAAGAGTCATGGTCTCAACCTCCCAGGGCTTACATCTAGTGTAAAATTCAGATCCCTCTGTTCAGCCTCTTCATTTAACAGACATGCAATTGAGATCTAGAATAATAAAACCTCTCAGCCACCTCATTCATGAGAGCCGGAATCAGAATGCTGTATTAAGGACGCTCTCTTACATAGCCATTTCCTTTCTTAAAAAGTTTTACTCGATATTACCATTATACAAGCCACTTTCCAATATTATATTAGTAGTTTATGGGGAAATGCTAGCTGCTCCTAATCCTTGTCTCATCATTAATTCTCTTGGTTGCTGTCAGCATTCAAGCATTGATTATGACACTGTCATGTAAAGTTTGCACTAATTAGGAAATCGGACCAAGACTGAATCAGTCCTTAAGCCTCAGTTTTATTGTCCCTCAAAACACTCCTGCTGAAACTAAATTTCAAAAATGGTAAGATAGGAGCTCTTACCAAATTTATCTAATCGTTTTTATTTTTGACAGACTGCATAACAGGATTCTATCTGAATTTCAACAAGGATGAGTAAGGACTGTCTAATTAAGCAGCGTCCACCAGCCCCACTCTCCTACTCTCCCTGTTAGCTCGAAGGCGAGCCGTTCTAGCAGCCAGCGTTAGGACGAGTAGCTTCTCCTGGCAAACGATTGTGTGCTTCACCCTGTTTCTTCACTGAGGCACAAGACACTTTTTCCCTCAAGAATGAGCTCCCCTGCGGACATCACGCACTGAAATGTACTACTCATTGGCGGTGGCCTCGGTGGGAGAACTCGGTGCGGGACGGAGACGAAGGCGGGCCCCGGCCGCGCACCCCGCCAGGGCGGACAGCCCGGACGTCCAGCGGCGGCCGAGGGGCCCGGGAGGCGCGAGGCGTCCAGGCCTCGGCCCGCCTCCGCCACCCCGGCGCGGGCGGCTCTGCGGGCTGGGGCGGGGGTCTGCACCTCGGAGTAGGGGTGGGAGTGATGTCATCCTCCCGGCGTCCTCCGCTGCCGGCCGCGGGGCGAGGCCCACCCCGGCCCGGGGGAAGACGCCGGCGCTGCGGACTCGGGCGCTCTCGCGGAGAAGCGCCTGGGCCGCCCGCGCGGGACGGAGTCGGGCTCCCCTTCCCGCCGCCCGCGGCCCTCCCCGAGGGGGAAACGGCGGTGATGCCTGGGCGGGCGGGGCGGGGCGCCGGCGCCCCGGAGCCTCTGGCCGAGGGAGGAGGGCAGCCAGGGCTGCCCCGGCAGGACCGCGTGTCCCTCCGCGCCCAGAACTCCCGGCCTCCACCCTTCCGTCGCCGAGCGGGCGTTACCTCCTCGGTAGCCTGGTAGTCTTCCATCTTTCCCCAGAGCGTCGCCTCCGCCTCCCTGAGTAGAGCGGACCGCGCAGGCGCACTCGGGCCCCGCCCCTCTCTTGAGCGCGCCGGCCACGCCCAGCGCCGGCCACGCCCCGCCCCGCGGCCGGCTCTGCGCCCCCGCAGTGCAGGGCGGGGCTCGGCCCGGGGGAGTAGTCACCCCGGGTCCTTGGGGAGGTGGTGGTCTCCATGGGAACCCGTGAGGGTGGCCAGGCAACTCTCTAAGCCGTGGCGACTAAAACAAAACATGCACAAAAGCCAGTCCGGGAGGGGAAGCGTCGTCCTGGCCCCTGCCCCCAGCTCCTACGGTGTGGATTCATGTGAACGTTGAAATTGGACACCCAGTCACAGGTTGTAAAGTGACTTATGAAGGTAATGCACAAACAATATGAGAGTTTTCCATAAAAATGAGAATTTTTCCTTTCAGCACCACTTAAAAATAATTGGGGGTGGAAACTTTTGTAAAAATGCAGCACACTTTCTGGCTGCCTTCAATGAACTAGACACAGCCTTGACTTGTATCTAGGGGTCTTTACGGAAATTAGTAATTGCACCTGGCTCTGCTAGACTGTTCTCCTTGAAGGGCTGGGGTGTATGCACCTGTCTGCATGTACTCTGAGGCTCAGAGTTTTGACTTTGGGGTTTGCTTTTTCTGGTTTTACCATGCACTTGAAGTCAGGCTGTCATTTCTTACTTCTCCCAAACCCAGCTGCTAGATCCTACTTCCCATTCCCCAGGGAAGAGCTGACCACAAAAGTCACAGGGACTTGGTAGAATCCCACATTCACTCCATTAGCAACTCTTGCTGTTTCTACCCTGTATGCTCCTGGCTTCAGTTCAACTGCTCCCATTCTGCCTTGCCATGAGTCAATGCTTGCAGTGTTTTGTTTTTTTTTTTTTTTTTTGAGACAGAGTCTCACTTTATTGCCCAGGCTAGAGTGAGTGCCGTGGCGTCAGCGTAGCTCACAGCAACCTCAAACTCCTGGGCTCAAGCAATCCTGCTGCCTCAGCCTCCCAAGTAGCTGGGACTACAGGCATGTGCCACCATGCCCAGCGAATTTTTTCTCTATATATTAGTTGGCCAATTAATTTCTTTCTATTTATAGTAGAGACGGGGTCTCGCTCTTGCTCAGGCTGGTCTCGAACTCCTGAGCTCAAATGATCCGCCCACCTCGGCCTCCCAGAGAGCTAGGATTACAGGCATGAGCCACCGTGCCCGGCTTGCAGTGTTATTAGACTACAGACTTACTCCTGGTAGTCTTTGGATGATGAAACTTTAACATGTCTTAGCTCAAAACCTCTTCTACAGAGAGGCCTTCTCTGATCACTGCATCTAAAGTAGCCAGCATCCTTATTCTCCATTCCTGCATCTCGTGTGGTTTCCTTCCTAGCATCTCTCTCAGTTTGGAGGGATGTATTTATGATTGTTGTTTATAGTGTCTCTCCATCTAGAAGCTAAGTTCTGTGCAGGCAGAATCCATTTTATTCAGTAGTGTATCCCATTCGCGCCTGCAGGTGCATAGCAGGTGTACAATTAAAATTTATTGAAAGAAGGATTTCCCTGTGGCATTAGCTCTAACTCAGACGAAGAGAATCGGGGAGTGGGGGAAGATGCAATTGCCTGCCTCCTTGTGGGAAACAGAGAGCTGGGGGGCGGGGGAGAGGGCAGAGTGACGACAGACCTAAGGCCTCTCTTCCCTGGCACTTGGCCTGAGCAAGGAGACCTGGACAGCCTGGTTGCTCTCCCACCCCTGATCTTGTTGGCTTATGAGCTTTATTCCTTTCATGTTCCCTTATTATCTGGCTTCAAGTCACCTGTTCTAGTGTTTTAGCTTTGTGCCTCAGTCTGCATGTGATTCTCATTCTGACATTGCCGTCTTCCTGCCACCCCAGCTTCACCTGTGATCCCATTCTAGGTGTCCTTTTCCACCTACCTGGTTTGAGACCCTCAGCCCCACCGTGATCCTAGGCCAAACAGGGGCCTTTTGACTCCCTCCTTCTTTGCTCCTGCTGCTTTGTTGTGGACCTGGAGTTTGACTAGCCTAGTGTGCAAAGCAAGAGTAAACAGGTTTTGAGTAAAAATCTGCCACTGAAGAGTGTGGAGCTTGAGACACTTTTTAATTTGCCCCACAATGTTTTAGGAACTGCATGATTTAAACGAATTTCCTAAATGGCTGCTGTGATAGTGCTTTATAAATGCATAGATCTTAAGTTGTATTGTAACTAAGAATCACCAGCATGCACATAACCCAATAGAAAACATGTAAACTGTGCATTTTTAAAAATTTTACATGAATTAAGCTTATACGCATTGGGTACCACTCTCAAATTTTAACTATTAAAGAACACTTATTAAATGATCATGGTATGTGGAATTTTGAGTCTGCCAATAAATGGATGAGTTAATCTGTTTATCTTCAGAGCTATTTGTTCACTTATTCAATATATTTTTTCAGCATATTGCCATATGTATAAACTTTTTAAGATCATGCAAAATAATATTATCTATGATTATTGTTATATATGTAGTAAAAGCATAAAATCTCTGTAGTGTAGTGAATGCAGTAGCAGAGGGGTGTGCATGGACTTCACTTATATCTGGAAAGATGCATCTTAAAAAATTATTCAAAGTAAATAAGGCAAGATGTTTAAAAAACTAAGTGGGGATATTTGCATATTGCTAATACAATGTGTACTTTTCTGTAAGGTTGTCATATTTTATTTAAAAAGGAAATTGAAGAAGAACAAAATCCCATCAGCCACAGTGAATTCTTTTTTAAGTACTGGAAAATTTTATGTACTGTAATTTTCTTTTCTTCTATTCCAGTTTTGACTTCTCCCCAAGAATATGCTGGAGCTTTAGAAAAAGATTCAATAATCGTTTTTCAAGGAAAATAAATGTGAAGCAAAAAGAGAAGAGTCTTCTACAGTTCTAACCAGATTGTTTTTCACTGGGATGAATTGTTTATTTCAAAATATTAAGGAGGTACAGATGTTTTTGGTTACATGGATCACTTTTGTAATGCTTGAGTCATGGCTTAAGTGTGCCTGTCACCCAAATAGTGTTCACTATACCCATTAGGTGGGATGAATTTTTTTAATGAGAAGCCACTTATCAGAAATGTTGGAATTCTTCAATTTGCAGTCACTCCAAAAGATTAGAGCCTAGAAACCTCTGAGATGGGTCCAAGCATCTGAGAGTGGGTGTCTATTTTTTCCTCCGTCATTCCTAGGAGCTTCAATGTCTTTTTTTCCCCCATCTGTATTTTGTTTTATGTTTTTTTTTTCTTTTGTTTCTTATGTCTACATATTCACGTGGCACAAGTGCAATTTTGCTACATTGATGTACTGCATTGTGGTGAATTCAGGGCCTTCAGCAACGTGCATGGCTTCATACATCCCTGAGGCGATGCACATTGTACCCACCAAACAACCTCTCATCATCTGCTCCTCACATCCCCACCCCTCCACTGTCCATCGTTACACACTCTGTTTCCATGTGTGCATGTTATTTAGCTCTCACATATAAGTGAAAACATGCAACTTTCTGTGTCTGAGTTGTTTCATTTAAGATAATGACCTCCAGTTCCATCAATGTTGCTACAAAAGACATGATTTCATTCTTTTTTATGGCAGAATAGTATTCCATTGTGTATATTTGCTACATTTTCTTTATCCTGTCTTCCACCGATGAACACTTAGGTTGATTACATATCTTTGCTATTGTGAATTGTGTTGCGGCAAACATACCAGTACAGGGATCCTTTTTATATATTGATTTATTTTCCTTTGGGTAGATACCCAGTAGTGGGATTGCTGGATCTTTTGGTAGTTCTATTTTTAGTTCTTTGAGAAATCTCCATACTGTTTTCCCAAAAGGTTGCACTAATTTACATTCCCAACAGTGTTCCCTTTTCTCCACATTTTTGCCAATATCTGTTATTTTTGTTTTTTTAATAATAGCCATTCTTCTTGGTGTAAGATGATGTCTCACTATGGTTTTAGTTTGCATTTCTCTGATGATTAGTGATATTGAACATTTTTTGATATGCTTCTTGGCCATTTCTCTTCTTTTGAAAAATGTCTGTTTGTGTCCTTAGCCCATTTTTTTCTTTTCTTTCTTTTTTGAGACAGAGTTTTGCTCTGTTGCTTGGGCCGGAGTGCAGCGGCATTGTCCTAGCTCACTGCAACCTCCATCTCCTGCGCTCAAGCAAGCTTCCTGCCTCAGCCTCCCAAGTAGCTAGAATTATAGGTGCAGCCCACTTTTTTAAATTTATTTTTTTTTATTTCAATAGATTTAGGGAGTCTACTTTTTAATGGGGTTATATGGGGTTTTTTTGTTGAGATATTTGAGTTCCTTGTAAGTTCTCGGTATCAGTGCCCTGTTGGATGTATAGTTTGAAAATATTTTCCCCTATTCTGCACATTTTCTGTTTACTCTGTTGGGTATTTCTTTTGTTATGCACCAACATGTGAGATTTGTCCAGAAAGTATCCAGCCATGTAATATAAAAAATAAAGGCATTTATTGAGGAAGATACAAGATACAAGAAACATTGTACAATAGGACAGTGACACCTCAGTCCCCTTCAAAGTAGGCACCTTAGAGCCTCACACAGTTCTCCCAGCATCTCTTAACCTAACCTGTACACATTCAGCATTCTCAGGTTGTTTTGCTTTTTGCAGGCCTTCCAGAACATGCATCACTTTCAACAGATTCCCGACCATCTTTGAAGCGTTTGTACCACACTTGTATTTGTGCTGCACTCATTGCATGTCCCTGAAAGCCTCCTTAATCATCTGAATGGTTTCTGCATAGGAATGTTCAAGCTTAACACAAAATGTGATTCAGATTTGTTGCTGTACTCACTCACTTTGAATGTGATGGCCACACAGTGTGCGTGCTCACCCAACAGTGTCTAGCACCCTGCTGACCAGTACAGTGAAGTTGTCGTTGTTCACTCATGCCCACCCAGTCCACTCTGTGTGGCTGCCAGGTTACAGCAATGTCGTGCAAACCGTTCTCGTTATATTAACAAAGGCTGGATAGTTCCTGGACAGACCTGGTGCATGTATTGAGCACTCCTTTTGTGTCAGGCTTTGAGCTGGGGTTGGGGCTATGAAGTTGACTAAAACATGGTCTTTATGGAATATTTTTTAAGACTGATTTCTGTAAATAGGAGAGCTTGAATTCTCTAGGCTCATGTGATGGTATAGTGCTTAGGAAAATAGTGATGTGGTGTCATGTGCTGCCCAATTGATGTGCAGTCTGTAGGGCTAAGGAATTTAGAATTGGTATGACATTTGGCAGTTCACTAGCTGCCATTTCCAGCACCTTCCATCTGCCATAAATGGATGTCCATCAGAAGCACTGGAGCCTAAACATACCGGCTCGTAACTTCCCATATATCTCTGGTATTCAGCCATATTTTAGAATAATGTTTAGTTTTTGTGCAGTAAGTCAGTGGAGTCAATCTTGGGTTTATTTTTCAATTTGGAGGTTAGTCATAGATTGGCACGTGTTTCATGCAATCACTTTTCTTCCTCTGAGTCAAATCTCTTACATGCAAACTCTGTAGAAATAGGGACTGTGGTTGCCAGTGCCTTAACTTAGCCAAGTGTGGGCCTAATTGTCACCGTGACCAACAAAACTGTTACATCAACAAGTACTATCAGTAACGTCTCGCAGTGTCCTGCTATGATCTGCAGGCCTTCGCAATCCAAAGCCAGTCCTGCAGATGTGCAGCTTTTCCTTCCTTCCCCTGGGCCTAGCAGTGTATTCCTGATATATACCATGGATTCGTGCTAAGTCAATAATAATAATAATAATAATAGAAGAAAAAGAAGACAATGGCAACGATGATGACAATGGCAATTCAAAATACCCAAGGCTGAGAGATTCGGTGTTGTAATGGAAGAGAAACTCTGGCTGACACAGATCTAAAGTGAGGGCCCCATACTGAGAAATCACATGCTAAAGAGATCAGCTAGGAACTGCCTATATTTAGGTCTGCCGTCCAGCTGGGAAGCATGGGCACAGTTGTGCTGAAATACCTCTCTGCCCCCTGGAAATGGCTGTTGCTCTGGCCCCTTGGGTCCTTCTTCCTCCCAGTGCTGGCTACTGCAACCCCTTTTCTGGGACTCCATCCCCAAGATCCAACAACTAAAGAACAACTGTTGCATAGCAGGGCCTTTGCTGGTATTTCACCCAACTGGTCGATGTTCATGCTATAGTAGTTGTTAAATAGTTTGGTCATCAGTTCTGTGTATATGAAAAAAATACACACTGCATCAGTCAGAATAGGCTAGGTTAGCTGCAAAAACAAACGACCCTAGACTCTTAGTAGCCGACAACAATGCAGACGACTTTGCCACTCACACGACGGGACCATGGAGGGTCTGCTGTGGCTCTGCTGCATGTCTTCCCCACACCGAGACCAGGAGGACAGAGACCAGGCTTGTCTCTGGAGTCATCAAAGGAGAGGAAAGAGGGAGGGAATGGTGGCCCAGATACCGGCTAGGATGCTGCTGCTCCTGAGTGGCAAGTGCCACCTTTGCACGCATTTCATTGTCCAAACACAGCCATGCCTGCATTTACAGGGCAAGGACGCTTACGGATGAAGAGCAATACCTCCTAGTACATACGTGGCATCGGAAGGTTTCTCTCTTTCATTCTGATGTCCTTCCTTCTTGGTCTGACTCTGCATCTTTCAGTGTTGTTAGTAGCCTTTGGATTTGATCTCATTTATGCCTCCTCAATTTCAGTGCCCAGTTTCAGCCTGTCTTAGGCAACTCCTCAGCCTGCTGTCCACTTTCCCTGGGGTTTTTATCAATGATCTCCAAACCTATCCAACCATGCCCCTTTGGAAGGAACAACTTTTTGGCCATATATCAAAGGATATGTTTATTTTAAAATGATATCATCAACTATGAATCTATTTTAAAAAAAATTAATGAAGTTTCAGTTTTGGCTTTTAAAAAAATAAATAGAAATTCTAATATTTTCTTAGTATATCCTACTTTTATGGGCCAAGTTGTGTCCCCCCAAAATTTGCACATTAACATCTCACAATGTGACTGTATTTAGAGATAGGGCCTTTTAAGGAGTAATTAAAGTAAAATGGGCCCTAAACCAATATGATTTGTGTCCTTATAGGAAGAGGAGATTAGGACCCAGAGGGGCACAGAGAGACCACCATATGAAGACATGGCACGAATATGGCCATCTGTAAGTCAAGGAGAGAGGACTCCAGAAGAAACCAACCCTGCCGATGTCTTGATCTTGGACTTCCAGCCGTTAGGATTGTGAACAAATAAATTCCTGTTGTTTAAGGCAACATTCTGTAGTATTTGCCACAGCAGCACAAGCAAACTGATGTCCTTACTTTGGAAATAATGATTCCAGGTTACTGTCATTCCAAAAGCATTTTCTTCCAAATATTCTAATCCTAAACAGGCTCCAGGAGGCTGAGTGTTTTGCTTAAAGTCACTCAGATCCGTCTTACCCTAAAGCTTACCCTCTAAATTCACTCTTCCCTACTGTCCTTCTCACCCTCTGCAGCCCACCTCCACCTTCTAACGACCCTGTTCCTCACCTGGTAGAGTTTACCACCTCAGGTCATCATCTTCAGGCCACAGAAGACCGAGATTTCAGAATTGAAAGACTTCATGATGCAGCACACAATGCACCTGACTTGGCCAGTGTCCCATTTTCTTATTTAGAGTTCCCACTGTTTACCCTCAGGAGTGCATCTGAGACCCTCAAAAGGGCCCATGAAGGGGATAAAAAAAGCCCACAGAGTGCGAGGAGATAGCTGTAATTTATCCAACAAAGAACTCATATCCTGAATATATAAAGAACTTCTACCAATCAATAGGAGGAAGGCATAAAGATAACCCAATAGAGAAACAGGCAAAAGATTTGAACAACCCTACATAAAAATAGATCTCCAAATGACCTATAAGCGTATAAAACAACACTCAAATTGTCCCGCCACACTAAACATCAGAGAAATACATGTTAAAACCATAATGTGATACCACTATACACCTACCTGGAAGGGTAAAATAAGAAAGGCAGTTATTAGTAATATCAATGTGAGGTGAGGGTGTGGAGCAACAGAAACTTGTTACTGGTAGGAGTGTAGTAAATTAGTGCAACTGCTTTGGAAAACCAGCAGCATCTGCTAAAGTTGAACATATTCCTACCCATGACCCAGCAGTTCCACTCCTATACACACGTTCAGCAGAAACATGTACAAATATTGACCCAAGAGACTATACAAGAATGTTTTTAGCAACACTATTCATCATAGCCAGAGATTATCTGTAACGCAAATGCCCCTCAACAGCGCAGCAGGTAAATAACTGTATGTTCATGCAACGATGTACAGCAATGAGAATGCAAACGATAACCACACCACAGAATGGGTGAATCCCACAAACCTAATGCTAAACAGAAGCCAGACATGACTGTTAAAAATCATATGACTCTATTTATACAAAGCAAGAAAACAGAAAGCCAATTGATGGTGTTAGAGGTAGTGATAATAGCCCAGGAGCTGGGTGTGGTGAACCATGCCTGTGATCCCAGCTACTTCGGGAGGTGGAGGTGGAGGTGGGAAGATGACTTGAGGCCAGGAGTTTGAGACCAGGCTGGGCAACATAGCGAGACCCCCTCTAACAAAATAAAAATACACAAGGAGGAAGGTAGTTACCAGAAGAGGTGGAGGGGGAGGTGGGGGGTTCTGGGATGCTGTTCCTGTTCCATTTCTCTATACGATGTGTTCACTTTGGGAATTTATCAAACAGCGCTTATAAGTTGTATAATATTCCGTATACATGCTCTGCGTCAAAGAAATTTACCCCCGAAATGTCTGTGCCAGTCTTGTTATAAATTGGTTCTTGAATTAGCAGCTGTCTTTTGAGATGTAGTTAGTCATTTACACTTGAAGTCAACGTGAAACCCCTCACAAACGTGGGAACATTTGAACATTTTAAGCCTCTAGTCTCTATGGGGGGTTTCCTTGGGTGAAACATTTCCCTACCATCACCATGGTCTTTCCTCCAGCTAAAAATGTAAAATTTTGGCATACAAGAGCTCCTTGGTGTGGTTTGGGGTGGCTTTGCTCCCTGGTGATGTGGGAGTAGCCACAGAAGCGCTTGGGGCTGGCCACGTAGGGTGGCTTCAGCCTGCGCCCAACAGGAAGGAAAGAGCACTACGTCACTTGTTCTGACAGGAAGACTAGACTGCTTTGTCACCAGAGCTGCCTCCCCTGGTCTCTCCTGTGGAAGCAGATGGGAAGGTAGGATGGGTATCCAAGGCCAGCCATTAGAGCAGGTTGTTTAGGGGGAGGTTAGGGGGGTTAGAGATACTAGTTATTGTAACTTTTCTCACATTGATGACATTGAAAAGTGGGAAACAAAACCAGTAATAAATTAGATGAAGGACAACTTATGATTTTATTGAATAGCATACATTTGAAATGTAAGGTAATAATGACTTCATGGTATGGTAGAAGTAATTTGAGAGTTAGTGTTTTTCTGTTTTGTTTGATTTTTTAACTACAAGCTATACGGTGTGATTTTTTTTTAACGTGTTAGAGTGTTATTTGATTTCTTCTTTGGTTTGTAAATGCTTATACATACATGTTATTACTATTCTGCTCTCTCTGAATCCATTTCATTATTTTGATTGCACATAATCTCTAGTTAAGAGGTGGAATATAAATACAATTTTAAAATAAAAAATTTAACTAGGGTCTAATTTAAATTTATTTTAATTAAGCTTCCTTAACCTCCAAACAAATTTCTTGGCAAGAGAGAGACTATGAGAGGCAAATGCACCTTAGATAATAAGGATCTATTAAGAAATTAGAATTGGTGTAGAAAAAATTTTTCAGCCAAGATAGTGGGATATTCGAACTTCTTCTTTGCCTAAACAAAGCATAGATTTTGGAGTTAAACAGACCCAGATTACAATGTGATTTTAGGTAAATTACTTAATCATTCCAAGGTTCACTTCTCACTCTCCTCATCTGTAGAATGGGTGCACTTCATAACGTTGTAATGAGGACTGAGATAATATATTTAAAGTCCTTCTTAAACTGGCTCAGAGTAAGTACTAAATAAATAGCAGCTGTTGGTACAACAAAACCTATAACAATTATGAGTGTAGTACTTATACTGATGTAATATTATTCTCATTTCTTTACCCTTCCATAAGAAGAGGTCAAGTTTTAAAGCCATGAAAAATCATGGATTTCTATGTCAGTGTTTTACTCTGATTCTAAAATAACATTTTTGGAGGTTTTGCTGGTAAAAATCTACCTGAAGGAGAAAGAATACATAGACTCAACGGTGAAGTGTAGTGACCTTTCAGATGAAGTGCTCGTCGACCTTGTGCTCTCTCGGGCAGGTTTCAGGTGTTACAGATTTAAGCGCGCATGTGTGTGTTTTCAAGTGTTAAGTACAGAGTTCTGAGGGATGTGAAGCTTATGCAACCCTCGGAGACTTTTGGGCCCTTGGGCTGTGCGTGGGAGAGGCCCTGGAGCCCAGTTTCACTCGCTTCCCGAAAAATCCACCTGATTAAGCAACAAGAGAGACAGGAATTTATAAACGCACATCTCCATCTCTGGCTTCTGACGGATACACACGCGTGTCATCTCGTTTTTTGCAAAGATGTGTCTGCCAAGCGTGTGACTACGTGCCAGTTTGGGTGGGAACCACAGGCAAGCGCTGTTCTTTATTCATCGCCCTCCTTGGCTGGGCTGGCTTTCTTTGTGGCTGTCATGAGCTGCCGTCAAGAACCTACGCAAGCAAAAAAGTGATGACATTTTCAGGTAAAACTTCAAGGCCAGTTGAGTCACTCGGCTTTTCCCCTGTGCAGGAGCGCCGGGCACTGTGGCTGCTGCGAGCTGGGGCTGTGAAGCTTCTCAAGGAAGTAGCTGCGGTGAAGCAGCCCCCCTGGGGGGGGGAGGCACCGCCCCCTGAGATGACCTTCGGGGCTGTGGCTTGGCTTGCAGGCTTTGAGAACCTTCTGCAGTTTCCCCAGTGGTGGTGGTGAGGACAGGCACGTCCGCAGCGCAGGTGCTGCTGCCATTGGCTACATTTCCTCTCTGCTGTCACATTCTCCCCCTTCCCAGTGAGGGGGGACACTTTGTTTCCTTTGACCAGAGATAATAGGAAGATTGGAGAAAGAGCCAGGAAGCATTGCTGGCAAGTGTTAGAGTGTCTCCCCCTCCCACCCTCTTTCTTCTTGCCTTTCTCGTGCTTTCCCCCTGCCAAATCTAAAAGCCGAAGTCAGGGCTTGCTGTTAGGCTGGGGAGAGCAAGCGTTTCACTGCCAGCACAGGACAGCATCCTGCTCCCGGGCAGAGATGACCCCAGGGCAGAAGGCCTTTCTGCTCTGCCCTGCAGTGTGACCCACAGCTCCCTCCCAGCATTCTCCTTCTCTGCAGATCCTCCCACATACCGTCTATCTGTCCGAACGTCCACTTTCTGGCTGGATCCGCAGTTCTTGAGCTCAGAGCTTGGTCTCGCCTGTTCTCACACCTGCCATCCCTGGCACGTGCTTGGCACAGAGAAGGCCAATAAAATCGGTGTTGTCGAACTGATGCGCTAAAGACCATCACAAACTGCAGGTCTGGATGCCCAGTCCCACTGGGCTGCAGCATGGCTGGATAAGACAAAGTGGAGGCACCTGGACTGAGGTGTCCCCACTGTTGCCTCCCGCTCCCAGGCTTTTCTGAAGGTAAAGACAGGGTTCGTAGAAGGAACACTTTCAGGTCCTGCTTGCTTTGTCCCAGCCGTTGCTCTAGGGCTGTGCCTGGATGACTCACTGAGTCCCCAAAACAGGCTTATGAGACAGGGCTCGATTTCCCCATGTCACGAAGGAGGAAGGCGAGTCTCATAGAGATGGAGCGACCAGCCCAAGAGCATGCGGCCAAGTCCCAGAATCGGGGTGTGATCCCAGAGGGGCTGGCTCCAAAAGCCACTCTGAGATGGGATGGTTTGGCGTGGGTGCTTCTCTAAGCAGCTGCAGAATTTTCCCTTCAAGGTGGTGCTGTGGTGGAGGTTTGATTTACTATTTGGTTGTTGAATAAAATTAGACTGATAGGTAGAGTGCTATAAAACAAAGGCCGGCTGCCCTTACTAAAATGCAATAGACCAAGGAGGCAGGAGACTGGACTCTGGGCTCCCTGTGGGTGAGGATGGAGCCTGACTCAGTGCCTGGGACATAAGAAATGAAATTTAAGGAGGAGAAGGGGGGCTGTCTGAGGAATGGGAAGGGGGAAGGCATCTCTAGGGGGAGGGGTGGGCTATTTAACAATATCGAGGTAGGAATGTGCCACTCTTCT
Organism: Mirza zaza; assembly: GCA_008750895.1. Taxonomy (NCBI): domain Eukaryota; kingdom Metazoa; phylum Chordata; class Mammalia; order Primates; family Cheirogaleidae; genus Mirza; species Mirza zaza. The sequence goes on along the minus strand of VSMD01064583.1, from coordinate 21,262 downwards.
GTTCTCCAGTGAAGCAGTGCAGCTTCTCCCTCCCCAAGAACAAACTCTAAAGGTGACAATGCCCTTCCTGACCCTCCCTGATCCAGCCTCTTCCTACTTCTCCAGCCTCAATTCCCACAAAAATGCTCAATGCTCGCATATTGAACTCTATCGAGACTATGCCTGGAACACATCGTACATTCTTTATTTCTGTGCATTTGCTCCCCATCTTCCTTCTGCCCACTACATCTCATTTCCCCTGAGGCAAACAAGAGGACAGCCAGGACCAGGGCGTGGGGAGAGCTCCGCTCTGATCTGTGCATGCCAGTACACTGATGGGCACACTATCTGATCCTCTAGGACTTAACTTCCCTTTCTATAAAGTACAGCCAACCTTTAGCACCCCGGGAGGCTGAGGTGGGAGGATTGCTTGAGCTCGGGAGTTTGAGATTTTGAGACCAGCGTGAGACCCCATCTCTACTAAACATAGAAAAATTAGCTGGGTGTGTTGGTGCAACCCTGTAGTCCCAGCTACTTGGGAGGCTGAGGTGAGAGGATCACTTGAGCCCAGAAGTTTGAGGTTGCTGTGAGCTATGATGATACCACTGCACTCCAGCCTGGGGACAGACCAAGACCCTATCTCAAAAAAAAAAAAAAAAAAAAGACAAAGCAGAAAGAAGTACAGCACCTGCTTCATAGAGTTGTGATGACCACGTGTGTCCATACACATAAAGGACTTAGAGCCTGGTGCCAAGCACATACTAACTAAGCACTCAGTGAACGTCAGCTGATAGTAGCAGCAGGAGTAAGTTGCATCATTCTTATTGTTAATCCTTCAAGGGCCAAATCAATTGCCACCTAATTCAGGAACTTTCTCCTAATAATTAATTTTATAATAAAAATTAATTGCTGCTTCATGTTTAACCCCTTCCTACTTTGCATATCTCTCCCTAGGAATCTGCTTTCATTCTGCCTTGTATTTGAGTGACAGTCTCCCTTCCAGTGGCGACACGGGGTCTCAGTGATTCTCCAGCCTCCAGCAAGGAGGTACTGAACGTTTGGCTTGCATTGAGAAACCTGTGAATGTTGCAATGTGTAGATTTACTCATCTGGAGCAAGAAACATGAATTCAAGCAGAGCAGGAAGGAAGGACAGTCAGGGGACAAGTACGTACTCACCTTCAAAAGCTTCCGCCCCCTAGAAATCTGAAAAGTGTAGGAAAATACGAGTCATTTTGGAATTTGAAAAGAATACTAGAAATTATTTATTTTAATGCTCTCATGCAGAAATTCACAATCTCATAGTTTGAATAGTGACATCTCCCAGGACCACTTTTCTGTAATGTTTATGCAGCCACTCAGCGGAGCCCTCTGGGCCTCACAGACCTCCTGTGCTCTCCTGTCACTGGTCTGCTTGTCTGCCTCTTACTCGGCGTCCACTCAGCAGCATTGCTGCTGCTCCCTTTGGTTGCCCGTGGCTGTTGCCTGCATGTTGATGGGCACAGCCGGCTCTGGATTCCTGCCAGTCGTCCATGTTTCCCATTTTGAGGGTGTTAAAAATGTCACTCTCGTGCCTCATCTTAGACGGGTGGGAAGCACAGACCTGCTGCACGTGCCGATACCTGGATTAGTGAAAGGAATGTGCAAACTGCTTGTCACAGGCTTCATGGAATTCCTCTATACCTCCCTGTTCTATTAAAACATAGCAAAAGTCAGATGCATCGGGAGAGAAGTATATTTGTTTTTCCATGTTCTGAAGAATATGTAAAGTAACCCAATGTGGTTTTTAATTTCTTGCTAGTACAGATGACCAGAAATTGAATCCGTGAAGGTGCCCCTTATCTTGCTAATGATGGGGTGGCTGGAGTTATCTCCGACTTTGCTGGTACTTACCATGGGCCCATTCAGCTCATTAATTAACCCCACCTGCCACCCTAAAGAAAAAAAGAATAATGAATTCTAAGAATAATGCTAAGTATACAATGGATAAACACTGGCTTCCTTCTTATCATATTTAGTCTTATGTATAGTGAATTATATTTTTATTAAATATCTGTCAATGATAAAGTTTTAATTGGCAGGAAAGCATATCTCACCTAGTGATAGTTACTAATGGTAGTTAAAAAATGTATATAAAAAATAACCCCTACAGACTAGAAAGAAGTTTACTAAAAAAAAAAAAAAAAAAACCTGCAAAAGTAATTTCAAAATCAATTGTTACCTGGGGTACTTTGTCTTGAATAGATAGACTATGAGCTAAGAATTCTTAGTGAATTGCTTCCGAGTGATTGGGACAGTGAAGCAAGTAGAATCTCAAAGTCGGCAGCTGCCATTTAACAGCCAGCCCAGCAGAGACAGAGAAGGAGCTCCACAGTTGGTTGAGGATTGAAAAGATACAGTTGAAATAATTTAAATAATTCCTATTGAAAGAGGAACCCTGCACTCTTGATTAAAACCTGGAAATCAGCCTGGAATTCATCATATAAGTAAACAAACTCGCGATCAAACCAAAGCCCGCAAACCAAAAATGACACAACTTAAAACAACCACCAACCCACCAACCAAACAATTCTCCATTTTCCTCTGCCCCATTCTCCTAAAAGCCCAATAACGTGTTGAAAAATGAACAAGAGAATTATAGAATTTAGCTTGTAAGTGACCTTAGAGATTATTGGATTCTCTAACTCTGTGATTCTTAGACCCTAGAGACCCACTGCTTATTCTTTATAGGAAATGTTTGTACCTTTTAAGATCCTGAAATAAAATTCACGTATGCTATAACCTACCTACACATATAATAATTAGAATAATAATAGTACAATGTCATTACTGTGAGAAAAGCAGAAATAAAGAAATAGTGAATTACAATAATGTAATATATACTTGCATATGTAAACTACATTAGATGACACAGTAAAGCAGTCAGATGTTTGCATATGTAGAGTCAGGATGAATATGATATCTAAAATGCAGATGGTTACCAGTGTATGACTTTAGTGATTTAAATACAAGAAGCAATGTTGGCCTCCATGATGTCTTTCTGAAATAAACACTTCTTGTTAAGATTCTGAATGAAACAAATTACAGTCTCCCTTCAATTTACACAACAGTTGCGTTCCTAGAAAATTTAGAGTATATTAATACCCTGTAAAATATACTTTGTGTTTATAAGAGTTAAATTCTGTTATCAGATAATTATTATTTTTTTTTACCTAAATGAATTGTCTGGTAAGATAGTCAACATTTGTCTGGGAATGCATGACAATTCCTTGTCACTGTGACTATCACTGAGCTGGTGGAGATGCCAGGAAGACACTGAAAACCAAAGAGAAAGCGTCTTCCTAGCCTTCTGTTAAACCTTGATTTGAATGGACCCTGGCATAATGCTCTGTGCTGTACTAATTGCATCACTGCAAAAAGTCACCCTTTTTGGGTGAGGAACTTCTAAGGTGGGGGGAGAAAAGTATGTTTCAATCTAACAATAGAAGGCTATGCTCATAGTAGATGTTAATCCAGTGCTTGAGTGACTGAAGGTTTATAGAAATTAGAGTCACAATCTCCAGTTTGGCTGCATGTTTGGAGAAGCTGGGATCGAAGTCTCTAAAAGTCTTCTAAAAGTAAATATGGAACACCTATATCTCCAGCTCTCTAAGCTTTGTCCCTTATCGACTTGGAATACCAGGAAGTACCCTGTTTGGGTCTATATTTGAAATACTTTCAATGAATTACAGTTTAGTGCTGTGTCCTTGGCTTTAATTTGAGATCAATAAAATAATGATCCACAAAGCACAGGTCTGCGTCTTCTGCCAAACCATCGTCCAAGCGATCGAGTGTCTTAGCCATTTGCGCCTTGAGAATGTCCTTCTGTATTTCTTTCTGTTTATCAGAACTGTATACACCATCCTGATTTTTTTGTTTCATTTTGTTTTGCCTTGGCTACCAGGAAGGTCAGAAATACACTTACGGCTCACGGGCAGTGACTGTTTTACGCCAGGTTCCTGGTAGAATCATCTGCCCCTTTTCACTGGCTGCTGCCGTCTCTGACTTTCATTGTCCCCTGTGTGCTTTTACTGTAAGCCTCCTCATCTTTTGTTTACAAGTAGGATAGCGCATAAATGACCAGTCAATCAAGTCGCGTACCCAGAGCAGCTGGAACAGCGCCTGGGCGCTGGGTAAATATTCACTGAATTGAATGGCTGCATGGGTCCGGGACGCACTGAATTTCAGTTGTCTTTAAGTAGGAGCAGGTGGCCACCAGGGGGAGCTTGAGCTCCCACTCAGCCAGGAAGAGGGCACTTGCCACGCTCCGACTTTCCTACGAGACAGTTTGCAGCAGTGTTTTATAATGATCGTTGAGTCCTGTGTTTTTGAAATAGTAAGCCTAGCCACCTGAGCTGAGTATCCCAGGATGCCCCCCGGATCCTGTCTTGGTGTCGTTACCAGCCCAGCACCGCACTTCCTGTGGTTCTGCCAACCCGGAGCACAGACCGAGGGAATTGAGCCAAGTGCAAAAATCCTCATTTAAAATGTTCTGGAATCAGAGAGACTAGATAGCTCTTGACCCAGTAGTATGGTTAGTAGAGTAGAAATAAGAAGACAGCAAGAACTGAGGGGCAAGTTGGGAAGAGGCTCACACTGTTGGTGACATGATGGCTGATTTGCACCTTAGCACTTGGTACTTGATCACACACTGTTTTTCAATTGCTTTCCTGTTTTCCAGAGACGCAGAGCCTTGGGGAGCTAAGATCTGCTAATTCCATCTGTTCACCTGCAAACTGGAAACCAAGACTTTGCCGCTGGTGGCACAGCGAGGTAACAGCAGGGCTGGGTAAGAGTCCAAAGTCCTTGTCACTTTGTGCTTTTCCCACCATCCAGGTAGGAAGGCTTTGGAGGGCAGGTACCTGTGGGTACTTTACCGGAGACAGGAGGCCAAGAGCATCCCTTTTCAGAGCTCTGGGGTTTTCTACTCCTCATGCAACCTCAGCAATTGGATGAGTAATATATTTCAATTTTATCTTACAACAGAGAAACTGACAGATATAGAATTCCGTAAGCCAGTAGTTCTTAGCCTGTGTAAGCCCAGGAACATGGATGGGGAACAAAATTACATCTTTATTTTCATTCAACTTTAAAATTTAGCATTTTCTTAAATTAGGAATATAGGCAACAAACTACAGTAGAACCAGCAGGACTTGTGACTCATCATCAATAGAAATCACAGATATTTTCATGCCACCTTACATATTATATCTCAAAATATTATTTGTACTCATCACTACTTTTAAATTATGGCAGATCACTGCTAGATACTATTTCATGTACCAATGAACACATAGGTTACTATATTATGATTTAAAAAATATTTCAGTATAATCAATTTCCTTTGTAACCGAATGTATTTTATTTCATGCATTTAAATACACAGGAGACTACCAAAGATTAAGAAAAAAGGTTAAGAATCTTTGCTTAAAGAGAATGTTACCTTAGGGCTCTATTAACCTCTCATTCACTAATTTGCTACAGATCATAAATTAATATGATGTGGACATCTTTTGAAGCCCAGCAAAGGGAGTTCAGCTCCTAAAGCATTGAAAAGACAGTTTATTACTAAGGGATTCACATAGATTTAATAACAAAAATGGCATTATAGAAAGTATAGTGATTCAATCTACATTTTCTGGATAAAATGATATATGCAGAACTTTTCAACTGTCATTAAACGGAAACAAGATTTGATGCATAGGGCAGCTCATGAAAACTATTAAAGACCATAAATAATTGATAGGCTGAGGTTGTGGTAATGCCATTCATACCTCCCTAACTGATTAAAGTTTTTGTGAGTTCTGAAGTTAACTGTAAAAATAATAGCTAACAGTTGAGAATGTTGTTTTTCTTGCATCTTCCCAATTAGGGTGATGCACATTAAACATAAACCCTTATGCCCTCTAGCCCCTGAAGATACAGAATTCATATTAGGAAAACTCAAGGTTGGAAGTTTGAGGCTTTTAGAAATATAAGGCTTATTTAATAAAAATTAAAATCTTACATTATCACCACCACAGAAAATGCAAAAGTCTGTTTGTGTAGGACATTTTGTCTTTTTTAAAGTAACACTACAGAAACACTCATGCCAGGAAAAACGTTGCCAGTTTCTGCTGTCGTCTTTGCTACAGGTATTGAGCCGGCTGGGCTTTCGTGGTCATTTCTTCTGCCCCGGAAACGTTTTAGGTGGAAAGTTAGCTCCCAGAAGTCACTGATACTCTTCCTATTGCTCTTCGTAAGCTTCTTCAGTTGCGGATTACTCCTGCTTTGCAGAAATTATCTGCTTGGAGCCATGCATAATTTATAACAATCTCTGGCGAAGGCTCAGAAAACAAGATAAGCTTTTGTTGCAGACGGACGTCCGGGGCTGTGGCAGAACCCAGGGAAAACGTTGCCTGCCTGGGTGGCGCGAGGCTCCGTGAGCTGCGGCAACTCCAGCAGAGGGACAGCCTCTTGGAGCTTCCTTCTCCCGAGGAGCGTGACACACGTGAAAAGGAAAAGGGAGACACAAGCAACACCCATTTGCCAAAGAAATAGGAGAGGAAGCTCTTTCGAGAACGCTGGGCTGCAGCGGACCCGATGCTCGGAAATGGCCCAAGAAGTAAATCTGAATTCCCTGAAGGAGCTGGAGCGCGAGACCATCCTCCAGGTCCTGTACCGAGACCGGACGGTCCAAAACATAGAGGAGGAGAGGATACGGTAGGCTGCCCTCCAGAGGGGTGTGACTCTTGGGGTTGTAACATTTTCTGCTTGGAGCCTGTCGCTCCTTAGCCTATTGCCACTTGCTTACAAGTTCCTGCTCGCTTACTGCTGGGCGGCCGGCCCGAGCAGGGTCAGGGCGGTGGTGGAGGTTCCCTCTGCTATATCGCTGGATTTGCAAGGGGACGAGGAGAGGGGAAAGCTGCTCTTGTCACTCATCTACGATGGGGACTCTTTGTGACAAGTGTGTCGTCTGCCTGTCTGCTTTTCTGTTGCTTAATGTGTGGGAGCAAGCCAAGGGACGCTTTCAAGCTCCTGATACACCCCTTAATTTAGGGAAAGACCTAAGGTTAAGGATCTTCCTACCTTGTTTTTGGTGGCAGCCAAAGGCACAAAGAAAAGCACAGAAAGCAGCTAGAAGCAGCAAATCCGATGGAACCCATGCCTGTCTGTCATCTTTGCTCGATTTTGCTCCCCAGTGGGCTGTGAGGAAGGGGGAGCACATAGTATGAACCTGCTCGGCCTGTTCCCGGCTGACTTGTCAACAGACAGCATTTCCTAGTCTGTCTCTGAGCTGCACTGGCTGTTTGGTACGAGTTAGCACCTCATAAAGCCGTGCTAGACTGTGTCAAAACCCACCTTTAAATAAGGCGGTGCTTGTTTGTCAGTGCTTATGGAGGATGTGAAGTTTAGAAAACAAGCATGTGGAATATGCTTTTGGTTTTTTTTGTTTTGTTTCTAATGGCAGAACTCTTTCAGAGTCTGCCAAGAAAAATACACATATAAAATAAAACTTTGGACAACCAAATGCTTGAGGAATGAGGGAGATTTTCTGGTCAACCGGAAGGTGCAAATATTCTTTTTTCATCTTTGTTATTTCAAAGCTCTCTAAGTGTACTTGTAAACTTTTTTCCATTGCAAACTATAATACACTGAGATAAAATGGGTTTTTCTTTTATGATTAGAGATCTTTCAGGGATTTGGAGAGAGCCTTTAGAATATTAACAAAGTAACATGGATACTGTGATAAGGAAGTTTCCTTTCGAAAGGTACTAATTCTAGGGAAAATCCTGAAAGTTGAAATTTAAAGTACATTTCTGATGCAACCTTGCTTCTTGGGATTGGCTCATCTTTTCCAGAAGAAGGTAAGAGACATTTCACGAAAGAGCGTTCTGGTTAATGACACCTTTTTGGGGTCCAGTACGATGCCCCTTTGCACTGTGGCCATTGCCTAGAGGAATGAGGGGCTGAAGTGGACTGACCACCCACTGGAAACCAGTGGCAAAAGCACAGCACCAGTGAAATGACTGTACTGGGTAACTCACACTAAACCCCGGGTGTTTGCTGTATGTTTCTAGATCTTTCCATCCCTTGCATATTAGAATCGATGCCCTTTTCTGTGTCTTTTCCTCTTCTCTCCCTACTCTAATGAGGCCATTATAACAGTAAGCACGGAAGGGTGAACCTAGTCGCTAACTCCTCTGGGGAGGCATGTAATTTTTGCTTTGCCATTTATTCTCCATGACAGCCCTCACCCTGGGAGGGAAGGTTGCATGGTCTCTGTCGCAGCTGAGAAAACCTCTGGGCCTCAGCTCCAAGAGGTTGGGTGGGAGGAGGCCGTGCTCACACAGCCATGTCAGCACCCAGGGGTGTTGGGTGCCAAAGCCCTCCCCTGGCCCGGGCCATTCTGCCCAGGCTCTCGCCCTGTAGCCCGGCATCTGGAGTTCCATTCTGTTGCGTCTTCTTTTCCTCTGTGGGCGCAGGAAACTGAAAACGCAGCTGCAGCACCTCCGATGGAAAGGGACGAAGAGCGCCAGCCAGGAGCGCGCGGAGAAGTCCTGTGCCCGCTGCCAGCGGGGGCTCGGGCTGCTGCTGCACCGGGGGGCCGTGTGCCGGGGCTGCAGCCACCGCGTGTGCCCCGCGTGCCGCGTGTTCCTGAGGGGGACGCACGTCTGGAAGTGCACCGTGTGCTTCGAGGACAGGTGAGCAGTGCCGGGGTGTGGGTGTGGGGGGCTCGGGCATGGTCCAAACAAGCCGTTCGTAAATGGAGCAGTCGGTCTTCAAATTCAGTCGATAAATGTGTGCGGAGTGCCTGCCATGGCGCTCCCTTTCCAGACTTGGAAGTCGTTTCCATTCAAACATAAATTTTACTATATAAAATGTTTTGTTTCATTTTAATTTACAGAAGTTTGTAATGGCTAAGGATGGGCTAACCCAGGAGTTCAGATTCATTTGGACTTCTTGACTAGGGCCCTTAGTTTTCTTAGAACTTGCCTCCTTAGGTGAAAGTGGAGTAAATTGTATCAGGGAACGTTAGAGTGACCCTGCCTTGGAGGAGGAGAGCTGACCCGAATCACTTGATGGAGATGCTTCCTGTCGGTGGTAGACTGCACCTACATCTATTTGTCTTCTGGTATTGTGAGGCTTTCAAAGAAATTTTAACAAGGAACCGGTATTTTTGAACTCCCTGCTTTGAAAATGATAAAGAACGCATTTGGCTGGCCTCCCATCGTTCAAAGCAAGAATGGGCTGTCCATGAACTCAAAAACGCAAGAGGGGTGTCTGCCATGGTTGGGGGGAAGAGGATAAAGACATCGCAGAACTTACGAGAAGGGAGGAATGTCAGGCTAGTGTGCGTCTAGGGCAGTCATCGGACTCAGAGATTTTGAAAATAGCTTCCAGATGTCGCTGCCACTGTGTAAGTGCCAGGGACAAGGACTGAGAGAGGCGTTTGCACAGCGTGGGTGTGGCTGCGGGGTTTTCTCTCCTACAGCCCAGGGCTGTCTTTACTGCACACTCTGACACGATCTACTCAAATTTCCTGCCCCTTTGCGAAGCTTAGTGTTTTTCAGTCATTCAGCCAAAGACAGGTGAAGTGGCTCAACCTGATTTCTTTGCTCTCAAGCAGCCTGCCAAGTCACGCTGACTTAAGGCCACTTGCCGTCCTCGTCTCGAGTTTCTTTGGTTTGCTGAAACCAGTGTCCTTCAGGCTTTTCCTAGCCGGAGAAAGAAAAATAAAGAATTACCCGTGAGCTGCCCTGGCCACACTTGTGTCTATGCAGGCCTGGGCTCTCGAGAGCACAGACAATTCCAGAGGTCTCTAGAAAGGTCTTCCGACTTCTTCCCCGTTCCAGTCAACTGCATGTGTCTGAAGTCTAATGACAGACATCGCCAGGTGATGTCTCTTGCAAGAGTTCACTATAAACTAAAAATCAAAGCGGGAAGGCGGGGCTGAGGCGTCTCCCAGGAGGCTGCTGGTGTCCCACCCTTGCGGGCATCGTGTCCCCAACACTGTAACTTTGCCCTCTGAGTACACGAGGTGTGATTTCTGAAACCCCAGCTTCCTGATTTTGAAATAAAGATGTTTTCACAATACCTAGGGTAGTTGCATGACTGCGAGGGAGCCGGCACAGGAAGTCGTGTGGGGAGAGGGCTAAGTAATTCGCGGTGACACTGGCGTTCTCCCTGTCCTCACAGCCCTCTGCCCTCCTGCCAGCTTCGGCCACTCTGGTCCTGTTGCAGGACCGGAACCAGGACGAGGCGTGGTAGGACTTTAGAGCCTTTCCATTCGCGCCAGTCTCACATACTGGGACCTGGAGAAGGTTTCTGACTGCGACCGTGTTCCCACCCTGCTTCTCCCTCAGCTGAGGCTCGTTCCTCAGGCCCAGGTGGACCAGCTGTGGGAGCAGGAGGAGGGAAATAGGTTTTTCAAATCAAGAAGGGGAAGCTCTAGAGCAGCAATGAAAAGAACCAAAACATCAACTTGCAGATCGCTGCAGAGCAAAAGACCTGTCGGACGGGCGGGTCCCTCGAGCTGAGGTCCCAGGAGACATTTCAGATGAGCTTTCTGTCTTCAGGGAGCGTTTTCTCTTCCAAAACTCCGGAGTGTGGAGCTGCTGAGGGCCCTGGGGGCTCAGGGGAGGGAGAGACGAGGGAGGCTGAGTGGTTTCCAGTGACTTCCAGAGCAGCCATGGTTGGAATATCCCTTCAACATTCTATTTAAAACTTCAAACTACCTTCTGGGGTAGCTACTCCTCTCATCCTCCATATCACTGAGGAAGAGGAGGCTCACAGACATGAGAGGGTTTGCCCAGGGCCGTGTCTGTAGGAGCAGAGCGAGGCCTGCACCCCAGGCCTGCCCCGGTCTCCCCCACCCTGCTCGCTGGGAGACCTGCCCTGGGAGGGCAGGGTCTTAAAAGCTGCTCCTGGGAGCTGCCCCTGCGGCAGCAGGGATTGGAGTGAGAGCCTGAGCTCTTTGCCAGAAGAAAGCCAAGCTGTGCACCTTCGAGACCCACTCAGGAGGCACAGCTGAGGGTGAAGGAGCCACGAGAAAGGGCCGCAGGAAGTGAAGCCTGCAAGGCACGAGCGAGCGGGGCCTTAGTGGTGGGCACTGGGACACAGCTGGAAAGGAAGGGCAGAGGGAAAAGGGAAAAATGGTTCCGAGCTGGCCAAACGGAGAGCAGTGCGTGCTGAGCTGGATCACAGGGGAGCAGGAAACCAAAGAAATGGAGTAGAAGAGAAAAGAGAAGCAACAGACAGAGCTCAGCAAGCGAAGGTAAGCGGGAAGGACTTAGAAAGAACCAAGTTGGGCGAAAGTTGCTTTGAGTAGTGAGGAGCCGGCTGCAGAGGGGGCTTAGGAGCAGGAGGAGAGAATAGAGTCAGAAGCATGAACGTGGCCGGGCGCTGTGGCTCACGCCTGTCATCCTAGTACTCTGGGAGGCTGAGGCGGGTGGATTGCTCGAGGTCAGGAGTTCAAAACCAGCAAGAGCAAGACCCCGTCTCTACTATAAATAGAAAGAAATTAATTGGCCAACTAATATATATAGAAAAAAATTAGCCGGGCATGGTGGCGCATGCCTGTAGTCCCAGCTACTCAGGAGGCTGAGGCAGCAGGATTGCTTGAGCCCAGGAGTTTGAGGTTGCTGTGAGCTAGGCTGACGCCACAGCACTCACTCTAGCCCAGGCAACAGAGTGAGACTCTGTCTCAAAAAAAAAAAAAAAAAAAAAAAAAGCATGAACTTATCCTTGTGTTTGGTTGATGTTTCTCCTCTTGGAACTAACCAACAATTTCTTTGGTGAAATGGCAGCCGGGAACAACTATGTTGCAATATTAAGGTGGAAACTAAGCTTTATATCTGCTTGTTGGTTTTAGCTTCATTTTAAAAAGTAAGATTAAACTTGATTTAAGTTTGCATTGACTTTTTCCCTTAAAAATAATATGCCGTGTAGTAACATCAAATTCCACATATCTACAAGAAATCTGCTCATCTCTCTGAAGATTGCTAAGGAATTACTCTCGAGCAGGACTTTTTTCCTTTGAATTTGTGCTCTTCTTTCTGGTGCTTTGTAATCGGCTGTGGCCATAGCAAATCACTTGCTCTCCAGCCTCAGCTCCCCTGGGTACACTGCCTCTGGGCCATTAGGAACCTTTGGCTGGCAGGGAGGTGCTTTAGTGCCGGGTAGTTTCAAAACCCTTTGTAGAGAGAATTCTGTAAGTTTGCAAATATTTTAACAAGAATTGCTTGTTAAAAGCTCTGTGCAACAGAGCTTTTATGCAGTAATTACAAGAGAGATTTTAGACTGAAGGTTTCAAACTTGAGCGTGTGGGACTGTTGATCTCAGGGTGCTTTCTTGGATTGCCCAGATGTCGCTCATGTGCCACACCTGATGGCAATAAAGGAAAGCTTCAGCGTGTTCAGGTGAAAGTTGATCTAGACCTTGGCATTTAATTATTGGATTCTCAGTTCTCAGGTCGGGTCTTGAGTTACTGTTGCAGAGCGCTAGTTGTTAAAGCAAGATTTGGAATTTATTAACAGGGAGGTGGGCCGGGTGAAGTGGCCAGTGTCTGTAGTCCCAGCCACTCGGGAAGTGGGAGGACCACCTGGGCAACACAGTGAGATCCTGTCTCTGAAAATAAGGGGGGAAAGGTGTTTTGGTTCAAATACATTTCAGATTGTGGTTTAGATATGGTTACAGGATGATGCATTATATTTTCTGCATCGTGTGAAATAATTTTCAAAAATCAAGTGACATGTAAAGAAGTTCTGTAACAATTATGCTTCCTGCTTATAGAAAAACTTTCCAGAGTTTAGAAAATATAATCTTTCATATTTCAGACCAGAACCCCTAGTATTTTTTAATCCCATGTTTTGATAAAATACCAAATCACCACTTTATATCAACAAAGGCAAATAACTAATATGTGAGAATGGAATTATTCACACTCACTTTTGTAAATACACCTACAAGTAAGTAAAAGTCTACAAAAGATTGAAAATAATGAATGCCAGGTTTGGTATAGGAGCGTTGGGAAGGAAAGATTTTAGCCTGGTGCCAAGATAAAAATGACATTTTTCTACTGCCTAGCTTCTGTTTCAAAACTTGATATTTTTTTTCTAAATCTGACTTTTAACATTGCTGATAGAAACCATGTTCATGTGTTTCACATGAAAAAGTATATATAGACAAGTTAAATATTTCACATAGTTGTATGTTTACAATTTTTTTTTTTTAGCAGTTAGCCACTAAAACTAATTTCACGTGGGGAAAGCCTTTGCCTTTTGATATATACTTTTCCTTCTCTGTCCTGAATTAGAAATAGCATGTTTTGGTTCTCAATATAGCCTGGCTGTTTCACACAGTATATGTACACCATTTTCTGTAGTAATAGGATAGATGAAAATTATATGTGGAACCATGATATTTTTAGTCATGTGCCCAATGATAGGAATGATTATTCTTCGTTCCTCATTCCTTCCTTGAAGCCTGGGGTTACTGAGACATATAGTAAAGAAGTAGAAATGTATGGAATACTTTTTGAAAAAGACGTTTATTTTGTGCTTATTAAAGGGAGTGCTTTCACAGTAGTGTGTCATTCTTCTTGTTGACATATAAATTTATTCTGTCACGGCAAGTTCTGTCTTTACAACCTTTTTGAGATTTAGTAAGCTTTCTCCTTTATTAAGGCTTTTGTTCAGACTCTAAGTTGTCACCTCACTCAAGTCAGCTGACAGTGTGGCTCTCTGAGGAAGGTCGCTCAGGGTGCAATTTTCAGGGGCTGGCGGTTCTGTGGTAGCCCCGAGCTGCCCTTGGCCAGCACTTGGGCCACAGTGTGGGCTGTTGTCAAGGGTACCAGCAGGTGGAGGGATGCTGGACAGGCTGGCCGTTCCTTGAAAACATTAAAAAGTTGTGTTTTCATAGCAATTTCCATAATAACATCCTCAGTCCATAGGTCCGACCAAAGCACGTTCGAAAGCCATATAGAAATCGTGTGTGATTTAAGGATTTCAGATGATTCAACCTCTACACCGTTTCATTAATGCAGATATTTAAGAATCAACATTAATAAACCCTCCTTCTTGTTGAAAGACGCCCCTAGGTTTCTGCCCGTGTTAAATCAGACCTTGGCCTGCTATCTTCCTCTGAAATCCCTCCTAGTTCTGGGTTGCTTTGGTGATGATGGAATTAGATTTTGGGGGTATCTTTCTCAGATTCAAATTTATGGTTAGTGGTTTTTAGAAATTAACAAAAATGTTCCTTTAAAAGCAAAAGTATTGGCTGGGTGAGGTGGCCCATGCCTGTAATCCTAGCACTCTGGGAGGCCGAGGCAGGAGGATTGCTCGAGGTCAGAAGTTCGAGACCAGCCTGAGCAAGAGGGAGACCCATCTCTACCAAAAATAGAAAGAAATTAGCCGGACAGCTAAAAATATATACATAAAAAAAAAAAATTAGCTGAGCATGGTGGCGCATGCCTGTAGTCCCAGCTACTCAGAAGGCTAAGGCAGCAGGATCGCTTGACCCCAGGAGATTGAGGTTGCTGTGAGCTAGGCTGATGCCTCGGCACTCTAGCCAGGGCAACAGAGTGAGACTCTGTCTCAAAGATAAATAAGTAAATAAAAGTGAAAGTATTAAGTCTGCCTAATTCTGCTGTGCAGTCCGCTACCCTCGTGAACAGTGCTTTTGTAACTATGATAATGAAGTCAACTGATAAAAAATCAGTTATTCCTTTTCCCTTTTAAAATTATAAAAAACCTGTTAACAAGGGACTGAAACTGTTAACTCGATCAGAGTTCCCAAAAGCGTGTCTAGTTTTTGTCCTGTCTACAATGATTGTTTTGTGTTTAATTTCAAAGGAATTCTCAGACCCCACAATCTAGGGGTGAGAAATTTACGTTATGCTTGGGAAAAGGATAACAGAATGCATATGACACACTGGGTAACGTATAATCTTATGTAGTAAAGGCAGCTGAGTTAATTTTCAGTTCTGTCTAGCAACAAGTATTTAGAATTTGAATCTCATAAATGCGGACAGATCCTAAGAGTTAGTGTATTGCAAAATCTTCTGCAGCATATATTATTATAATGAAAAATTAATGTTTTTAGCAACACCCTGTTACACTCAAACTGTACTTCAGATATTCAAACAATATACCAGTGTTCATAGCAGCATTATTCACGATGTGCAAAAGGCGGAAACGAGCCATTGTCCGTCAACAGAAGAATGGATAAACAAAGTGGGGTCTACCCATACAGTGGAATATTATTCAGACATAAAAAAGAATGGAATTCTGACACATGCTGCCACAAGGATGAACTGGAATAAGCCAGTCACAGAAAGACAAATACTATATGATTCCACTTAGCTGAGGTACCTAGAATAGGTCAATTCATAGAGACAGAAAACAGAATGCTGGTTACCAGGGGCCAGAGGGAGGAAGGAACGGGAAGTTTTGTTTAATGGGTATGGAGTTTCAGTTTGGGAAGATGGAAAAAAAAGGTCTGAAGATGGGTAGTGATGATGCTTGCATAACAATGTGAATGTACCTAACTGAACTTACCATTTTAAAATGGTTAAAAAGGTAAATTTTGTTACATATATTTTACCATAAAAAAAAAACCCTGAAAAATGTTCAAATAAAGCTGTTGTAGTAAGTTCTTCATTTTACTTTTTAGCAAGGTTAGCTCATGCTTCTCTCATGAGAGTTTGTTCTTCTACATTAATTAACAATACATAAAGGACGGAAACTGGAACTATGTCGTACCTTAACACCAATCTCTTGAGGCTGTGCTCACATGTAATTTACTTCGGTTGATATGAGAACTGGGGATTAAGTTATAAGTAACGTGCACAGCTGCTTTGTATATTTGGTGATTTTATGATGTAAGTGAATTGGCTAATTCTCATATCACTGATACTATTAATGATGCAGACGCAATTAAAAGTCATTCAGCGTTTCCCTTTAGAATTGGATTTGAAGAACTCATCTCTGTGTGGTGGCTGTACACCTGTGAGGCAGAGGACTTATTTTTTCATTTTGTTAAAATATATATTTGCTGACAAGGCTGCAGAAAATATGCTGCTAGAGGATTTTTAAATATATATTAAAGTCCATGATTTTTGTACAGTCAAAAATAAGATTTCCGAGATTTTTAGCTCAAGAGACTGGGATCTGGCTCTGGGAAGAAAATGAATTCTATTTTGAATTTAGGAAGTTTGCGATGGCCACAGGACAGCAGGGTTCATTCGAGCTATTCAGAGAACAGGGCTTAAGATCCGATGTGGAAAGTTGGTGGTCAGAGCCACGGGAGCGTGTGGGCCGAGGGAGGTGGTGAGGCCACCCGGAGAAACACGGTCTCCAGTGTGTTTGGAGCTAGGGCTGGGCAGGGAGCAGTGTGAGAAAGTCAGAGATTAAGGAGACTTCGCTCTGTAACTCCTTCAACTGTAGACCCTGAGTGATGACAGAAATCTTGTTACCTGGTGAATTAATAGAGAAAAGCAGTTGGGTTTGGCAGGAAGATGCCTGGAAACTTTCAAAAAGAGTGTGGAAGAGAATAGAAACTATAATCTACGGGTTTAGACACGAAAGGCAGGGTGGGAATGGTGTTTGTAAGACGGGAGCGAGCTGGCCATCCTTGAAGAGAAGGTGTTGGCAAGTAGATGTTGAGAGTTGATAAACATGAGTTGGCTGTGGAAAATCCGTCACTGGAGTGAGGTTCTGGACATCATGATCAAACTCGAGCAAATGCATGAGACCCTTCAGACAGTTTAACATCCGGTATAATTATTGGTTTCATCCCAGTGTTCATACCAAGAATGTTCTAAAAATAATTTATTTAGCCAATCATTTTGAAACCTCCAAATTCTCATAATTATTACTTTTTATGTTATATGGCATCTCCTTCCATAATTTTTGTTACCTGCATTCTTTTATTAATATTATTTAATTACGTTTACAACAATTATTAAACCAATTCTTCATCATAACCAATTTGAGCACTCATTGCCAATCTTCTGGGACTATGACTTCCCAATCTGCAAGTTCTTTATTTTGATTCGTGTTTTCAATGAACTGCAGTGCCTCCCCAGAAAAGTGTGTGGGTGGTGTATTTTCCAAGCCATTGCGTATTTGAGAGTGCTTTTCAATGGCTTTCCCTCACAAGTAATGACCTCAGTAGGTTTTTAAGTCCTGGTTTGCAACCTGTTAATCAAGAAATTCAGGGGCTGGGCGCCGGTGGCTCACACCTATAATCCTAGCACTTTGAGAGGCCAAGGCAGGAAGATTGCTTGAGGCTTGGGGTTTGAGACTAGCCAGAGCAAGAGTGAGACCCCGTTTCTACACAAAAATAGAAAAATTAGGTAGGCATGGTGTCTTTCACCTATGTTCCCAGCTACTCGGGAGGCTGAGACAGAAGGATCACTTGAACCCAGGAATTTGAGGTTACAGTGAGCTACGATGATGCCACTGCATTCTTTCTACCCAGGGTGACAGAGCAAAACCCTGTCTCCAAAAAAAAAAAAAAATCAGTAAATGTAACCACATTGCCTTTTGGAATTTAATATTACAGAGACATATAGTGCTTGTTTTATTTATCACCTGGTGTTTTATATACCAGAAAGGTATTGGTTTTTTTCCTGCATCCTTGTAATTAAAAAAGTTTTTATATGTGTCTGGGAATGAGTCTGCTCACATTGATTTTTTTGTGGAAAAACATTCTTTTGAGCTGCCTCTCCTTGGGTTTGCTTGTCTTTTATGTGTGGGTTTTTGTTTTTGTTTTTTTAACTCGGTAATGTTTTCTTCAGTCAGGTCTGATTGTTTTATGCCACCTGCCCTGGCTTCTTTGGGGACAACTTTTACTGTATAAGTTGGCCTCATTTTCCATTTGTATCATCTTCTCACTCAATACTGAGTGTCTTTTTCTTTCTCATGTTCCAGAAAGTGTCCACTAAGTCAGCCTCAGTCAACTTTCCCAGCACTCCAGTTCTGCTCTTCACAGGGGTGAAACCACATTCCTTCTGTTTGGGCATTGTTGGTTGGTTGGCATTGTTGGTTCCTAAATCTTCCCGTGTCCTAGTCCCACTCTCCTTACCCTTCAGCCTGGTTTTCCCTCTATCTTGCTATTTCTTTGTCACAGAAGGGGTCTTGGATGTTTCTGAAGACCAGCCTCTTCTGGAAAGTCTCTGTGTTTGCACAGCCAGGCGGTGCCATTGCTGGAAATTCTGGGAGCTCGGATCCTGCCTGGGGCATTTTTCAAAAGCCTGGATGTCTCCAAAGACGTTCAGGTTGAGGGTTCGTGGACAGAGAGCACGTGCTGCCTGCCTCTGCCCTGGCTGGGGCTGCAGGGGGAGGCCAGGTCAATATGCAGTGTCTAGCCCTGTTTTTACTGTCAGGGCCTTAACAAGGACAGCTGGGTGAGGCTGCAGTAGAATTTTCTCTTGCTTTTGTCGGCTAGTTATCTGATGTAACAAACCGAGAGTCAGAGACTGGTGCCCAACAGACTGCAGACAGCTCACAGGCCCTGCTTTTATGGCCTGCACAATGTTTAATCTGTATCATTTTATGCCTTAGAGTGGGGCCCTGTGCTCTCTTGGTCACCATGGTGCCCACCCATCCCACTGTCCTACATCCAGCCCATCCCTCATTTAGCCTCTGCTTGCTGCCTGGGCTTGGGACCCCAGCCCGGCTCGGTTGGAGGACTTGCACATTCAGCTTCGGTGCGCACTGCTGCAGGGCTCTCTGCCTGTTTCGGATCCCACATTATCCCTTAAATTCTCAGGGTGTTCCTGCAGGGGTGGGAATATTCACCCACCAACCCACAGGTGTTCACCGGGGCTGCCGTGTGCCACGAACACAGCGCTGAGTGTGACAGAGAGGGTGCCTGCCTTCCCTCTGAGGTCAAGCGAGGGAGAGTTATTCATGTTTTGCAAGAAGTGTTGGTAGCAGCTTGATAAAATCATTTCCTTATCTTCATCTTGACTCTCTGAGGCCTAGGATTTAATCACAATGATCAGTCTTTTTTCCTGTAAGAATGTTGAAATCAGATCAACTGAACTGGTGGAAAAAACTCACTATTTTGCTTTGTAACGAAAAACCATTTTAGATGCAATACTATCTAAAGTTAAAAAAAAATGGAACTGTATGCATACACGGTACAGTATTAGCTGGGAATTATAAAGCAGTCAGACAAGCTACCACAAAGAAATTGTGTTGATTTCAGTTTTACAGTATTTTGCTTTATCTGAAGTTTCCACAGCTCATGTGTCTGCTGGGCTCTCTTGAGGCTTCTCTGCCACCAGGGCACTGGTAGGGGAGCAGATCTGCACAGGAGATGTGCTGCTTTAGGCGTTTGAAGAATCCTGGCTTTGTAGACCAGTTTTCTGCCTCTTGTCAGTTGAATAGTGAAAATACTTTAAGCAACTCTAGGGACATCATGCCTTGGTGCATAACCATAGATGCAGTAGCCTAACCACCTGCAGATGTGGGTAATTAGTATGCAAAAGGCATTCCTGCGTGCCTGTCTGGCTCACTGCTTGATGACGGTAATGAGGTCACAATATCTCCGATTAGGGTCCTCCATTCATCTTATTGACTATTTCTATGCTAGAACTTGCAAAGACCTTTTCAACACTTATTTCACTTTCGCTAATGAAATGACAGCATTAGCAGAGTTCAAGGCATTAAAATGGATGCTGAAAGCTCCAGAAGTTTATTAAGAGCCGTCTGTGTACCAGGCGCTTGGGGGTTATAATTCCAGTGATCCTCACACAGGGTGTTGAAACCAGAAGGGATTTTGGTCTAGGTCTAGTTGCTTGCAGCACAAAGATCCAATTACTGAGATAAGGATTGCCAAGGAAGAAAGGAATTTTTAATATGACAGACATCTTGTTGGGAGAACAGGAGAAGCTGCCTCAAATCCATATCTCCCTGACTAATGGGGATCTTGGGCTTTTAAAGGAGGGGCCATGTGCCTTGGGGCGGTCATGTTGTATCTCACTAGGGGTACATGCATTGGGGGAGGCTGTGGAGGCTGGTGAGTCTCCATGTCAGGAAGTCTGCCTAGGGGCCTTCAGAATCTCAGCTCTTTTTTTTCTTTGCAGAAAATCCACCATTTCTGGGAAACAACTTACATACAAGGTCAAACAGTTAGTTAAGGGAGAGGATTAAATAGGGGTCATTAAAATTTGATCAATGCAGGGGCTGGTTACAGCTCCCCCTTCTTTTTAGTTCATTCCTCAATTTGGGGGAATCAGGATGCCAATCTATGGTCTGCTTCCTGCTGAAATGGGACACAGCTGGGGTTTGAGGAAGGAAGAACATGTGGGGCTATAACTGACGCTTTTCGGTAGGTGTTGCTGAGTTGCCACCCTGTCCCCACCAAGGTAGTAAAGTACATCAAAGGAAGTACCCATCCTCATGTGGGATCCCTCCTGGAAAATATTGGCCCAGTGCTCCCCAGATGGAACCTCCTTCCTAAAATCTCCTGGTCATTTATGAAAATGGTTTTAGGTAGCTGACCCACCAGTGAGATAGGTTAGTGGAAGAGGCAATAGGTTGAAAGACCTTAACTAAAGAGTTGTCTTGCCAGGCAAACAAAAATCCCCAAAGCTAAACGTACAGGGTACGTGTTTTTAGACATCCTGGGGAGTAGGGCTGGTGCCTCCATTACCTTATGGCTGGTGACCACAGCATACGCAGCTTTGCATTGTCCCTGTTTCCTAACGCTGCTCCTGTCCATAAAGAGCTGCTCATCTGGGTCCAGCAGGGCTGATCAGTCAAATCCTGGAGATGAGGATATGCTTGGTCAATAATCAGAGTAGGCCAGGCGCGGTGGCTCACGCCTGTAATCCTAGCACTCTGGGAGGCCGAGTCGGGCGGATTGCTCGAGGTCAGGAGTTCAAAACCAGCCTGAGCAAGAGCAAGACCCTGTCTCTACTATAAATAGAAATTAATTAATTGGCCAACTAACATATATAGAAAAAATTAGCCAGGCATGGTGGCGCATGCCTATAGTCCCAGCTACTCGGGAGGCTGAGGCAGCAGGATTGCTTGACCCCAGGAGTTTGAGGTTGCTGTGAGCTAGGCTGACGCCATGGAACTCACTCTAGCCTGGGCAACAAAGTGAGACTCTGTCTCAAAAAATAAATAAATAAATAAATAATTAGAGCATGATCTTAGAATGGGGAACCGGAGCACGTAGGCAGCAAGGTGGCTGGATTTAAGGTGGGTGCCAGATTCAGAGTTATTAAAGTAGCCTGATATTTACCC
>VSMD01064580.1:0-25732 GCA_008750895.1 Mirza zaza | reverse complement strand
AGCCCAGGGCCTTGTGAAGCATATGTAACTCACATCTCCACCTTGGGAGCTGCAAGAACTAATTTTCAAGTTGCATATAATTCACACACATAAAACAATAAAAAATAACTAATTTTTCATTAAATTAGAAAGGATACATTTTGTTTTTGAAGTTTTTATTCTATTTTCGTAATAAAACACCATAGCCCCAAGGAAAAAATTTTTTTTTCTAGTGTGGTAGTCAATGTGTTAAAAGGAACAACCTGGGTTGGCAGCTGGTATCAAATACTGCTTGTTAAAAAAAATTATGGCATGTCTGGCTTAGTATAAATCAAGAGAAAGTTTACTTTATATAACCAGATCTGCAGTTGCTCATTTTTTATGTCTTTCCTTTTTTTCCCCATTCTTCCTATTTTGCTCTATTAATTCTCCCAGTGTTAAGGTAAATATATTACTTATATAACCAATAGTTTCTCTGGTGTATGCCCTCCAAAATCTCCTGGGCCACATCAACCAATAAAGTTTTTAAGATTTAGAAAATGGGTACTATTGTTGTGTCTTGGTAGCACACTTTACTATAAATATTATCTCAACTATGTACTTTTGTTTTCTTGCTGATTAATGTATCTTATTGATGTTGAATAATTTTCTACTAATCAGTTATTTGCTTTGATTCAATTATAGGAAGACAAATAGGCTTAACTATTTACCTGGGCCAGTTGGAAGAGGAGGAACAAACAATAAACATTCTATTTTGAAAGCAAAGAACTGATGGCGTGGCTAGGTCATTCTTCAAGTAAAAGGCCCTACAATTTTGTGACCATGGAGAACTAAGCCAAACCACCCATTTGGAAGGAGTGGCTGACTATCACTGGCCCACTGAGTGATGCTCTCAGTCTCTGCTCATTTCTGAGTTCTAACATAGGTAGGTACAAGTTGTTCAACAGTCCAGGAATCCTGCTACATTCATTGAAGACTAATTTTTTTCAGATCAGAGGTGAGGAGGTATAAACTGCTCAGCTTCATCAGGTATCCTTAAGAGAGTGACATATCCTTAAAATAGCAAGAAGAGAAAAGGAGAAGCCCAGATGCACCTTTCTGAGGAGGGAATCTTCCATCACCAAGATGTGGCAGCTTCCCAGACCAGGTACCTTAAAATGTGACTTAAATAGGCACAAGGCAAAGGAGACAGACAGTATTAAACTCTAGGTACCATCTTTCCTTACCCTCCATTAATGCCAACAAACTGAAGATTCTTTTTCGTGCCATTTGAATCTTTGTTACCATCTTTCTTCTTCATGATGGACTTCAGCGTACTTTCATTATTTGTACATACTGTGAAAAAGTGAATCAAGGTGATCAAAATGAACAAAACTCATACCCATACAAGTTAAATGAATAGGTAATCTCTCTTCCTGTACAATTATTTTTTTCTCACGCAGGTAAACATAGATCTTGGAGCATACACACACACACACACACACACATATATAAAAGAAACTTGCACAAAATTCCTTGGAAAAATGTGTGCATAGAAAGAAAATAATTCAAAGTTCCATTAGTAACAGTTTTCAAATGGGAAAAAAGTCAATCACTACTTCCAGACATAACAAAACCAGTGACAACTGGCATTTGTGCCAGGATTTAATGTTTATAAAGTGATGTCGTGTCTCATTTGAGCCTCAGAAACCCCTTATGCACTAAGATAGGGATTATTATTATTATTCTTTTTCTACAGCTGAGATAACCTGGAAAAAATTTATGCCTGCCAGAATGTGATAGAATGAACTGCTGTTTAAGATATTTAACAATTTGCAGTATCAGATAAGCTTTCTTAAGTGGATTGTTCAGCTTGCTCTCTTTGGTACTCCTCATTTAAAGGTATTCGAGGTCTGCCTTCTAACCAACAATATAATCTTTTTTCCAGGTCAGTTTATAAAACACACTGGCATGAAGCTGGAATGCTGACAATTTGGTACCAGAATCCTCATGCCCAGGACTGAGAAATGTTACCGTAGAGGCCAGCGGCTATCTGGTCATCTGTTAGGTTCACCGCAGACAGTGCACACTCCTCGGTGGGGAAGGTGTCCTGGCTGCTGAGGGCCTTTCCATCCGTGGTCCCCACCTCTTGCTCAGGCTGGGATATCTGGGTGCTTAACGGCCCTCTTGACTGAAGGCTTCCACACTTACAGGTATATTCCAAATTACTTCCTATCAGGGAGGAGACGGGTATAGAGTATGTGATGCTAGGACTGAACAAAATAGGCTTAAAGAAAAACAAAAGATTCTTGCAGCTCATCATTTAAAATGGGACTGCTACCCAAGCCCTCTAAACAGGATCCCTAATGCCTTCTTTGATTCTTAACCAGGTGTCCTCAAACTACGGCCCCGTGGGCCACATGCGGATATTTTTGCCTGTTTGTTTTTTTACTTCAAAATAAGATGTGCAGTGTGCATAGGAATTTGTTCATAGTTTTTTTTAAACTATACTCCAACCCTCCAGTGGTCTGAGGGACAGTGAACTGGCCCACTGTTTAAAACGTTTGAGGACCCCTGCTCTTAACCTTTTCCCTTGTGACCACATGCGGACCTGCCAAGGTTGTCATTCTAACTCCACAGCATGTCTTCTTTTCTCTCTGCCCTGGCTACCTTATACTAGCCTTGGTTTTGGGTCACAGGAGTAGCACTCTGACAGCCCCTCTTTCATCACCATTTCCCACCTGGTCCACTGCTGCAGAGTAATATTCCTGCTCAGCTTTAATGGCATCATTATCCTAAAACAAAATGCAACAAAACCTAAACAAACATCCCACTGCTCAGTAAACATAGTCCACACTGCACAGCCAGATATTCTATAAATCATCCATAATCTAGCATGCCCTTACCTCCCAACTTCATTTCCCACTACTTCCTGAGGTCCTTATGGGGACAGAGGCTGCATCCCAGTAGGTGGAAGCTCACTCTGCATGGAGAGTGAGGATCTCTCTCATTTCCTCATGGTGTGCCCTGGCTCTCTGCCACCTGGAATGCCTTTCTTCCCCATCTTCACATGGCCAACCCTCCCATCACTTCTTCAGAGCCTTCCCTGATCTCCCTCACTAAAAGTAACATTTGTTTCCCTGAACTCTCAAATTCCATCCTCCATACCCTATTCTGGAATCTATGATACAAGCTACAAAGTGATTTATGTGACCATTTTAGGCTCCTTTCTAGGATAAATATTTTGAGACCATGAAACAGTTCTGATCAACTTTGTTTCTCTCATATCTACTAGAGTGCTTTTGCATATGTTCATGGACTGAAGCAGAGAAACTGGATTCAGTGATACTTTGTAATTAATGTATATAAATATATCATAGAATTTTCATTGTGTGTGTAACATGGAAGGTTGTTACAATATATGGTTAAATGAAAAATCAGATAATAAAATTCCATGTATTTATGTCATCCTATTAAAATACATTAGTATATATACAGACACACCTGGAAGACTCTATACCAAAATAAAACAGCTATGGTGGTTTTATTAATAATTTTTCCCTGTACTCACATTGCCAGTCTTTTCTATAGGGAGTATGGATTAACTGTGTACAAAAATCACTTGAAAAAGAATAGAAAATTCTTTGACTCAGTAATTTGATTTCTAGAAATTTTATCCTAAGGATGTACAAAAAGATACAGAAGAATGGCTATTATTTCTACCTTTAAAAGAGTAAAAAGAAGCAGACACCACAGTCTGCCCATAAGAAACTAGTGAATAAGCTCTGGTACACTTACACAAAAGAATTCTACACAGTCACTTAAAATGTTGACGTAGGAGGACGTTAACTTAGAAAGATAAGCATAATGTGTGAGTATTAAAAATATGTTATACAACCTATTTATGGAGAAAACAATCCTACTTTGGTAAATAATTATATTTATACATATTAGAAAAATTCTGGAAGGACATATGACACACCTGTTTAACACCGATTTTTTTCTTCTTTGAGAAAAGGTCTTCCTCCACCCAGGTAGAGTACAGTAACATCACCATAGCTCACAGCAACCTCAAACTCCAGGGCTCAAGAGATCCTCCTGCCTCAGCCTCCCAACTTGCTGGGAGTACAGGTGCTCTCTACCACACCAGCTAATTTTTCTACTTTTTTTTTTGTTGAAACGAGGTCTCACTCTTGCCCAGGCTAATCTTCAACTTCTGGGTTCAAGAGATCCTCCTACCTTGGCCTCTCCTGCAAAATGTTAGGATTACTGGTGTGAGCCACTGCGCCTAACACTGCTTTTCTAAGGCTAAAGACTCATAGGTTGCTGTATTTTTTTTCTTTTTGTGTCCCTATTATTTCCTAAATTATGCATTATAAATGTGAAAAACAAAATTTTAAAATTTAAATCTACTTATAATAATGTTATAAGAGTTTGATCACAACTTTATCCCTTTTAAAGTAAAGCTTTGAAATCTCTTAGATCCTTAGAAGAAAAGCAGTTTAAGTACTGATTGTACGTATTTTGAAACAATCTGAAGAAAATGCAGCCAAGCCCTGACACCATTTTCTTCAGGTCTACAGTTCATAAGAATCACCTGGATGTTTTGCTAAAATGCAGATTCCCAGGAACTTGCCGCTAGAAAATCATTCTGTAGGTCTGGGATGGGAGCCCAGTGATGGACATTTCTGACATTCCCCACCCTTGAGAGTCACCGATTCTGGTGGCCCACTTTGAAAATTACTGGTTTAAAACAATGACACTATAATGAAAGAGTGGGGGTTGGCAAAATATTCAAAGTGAGGCATTAGAGATCATCTACATTTTAATTCTCATATTTCCAGCTAAGAATTCGGAAGGCCAGCTAGGTTCAGTGACTTGCGTGAGGCCAGAGCTGGATTACAACTCACATTTCCTAATTCTATGTGTTCAGTCCTTTGCCTACTCATCAACAGCACAATGCTTCCTCCTCTAGCTCTAGGGTCAGGGGGTGCTTTCCAGATGATTCCTTCACAAATCCAGCTTCCTCCTCGACACACACACACACACACACACAACTGAATGCAGCCCTCCACACAATGTTTAATGCCCCCATGACCTGACATGTCCCCTAATTGTAAATATGAAATGTTTCATGTGCTGACTTCAAGCAGAGTAAACAAAGCAGGCCATTTATCGTCATTTCTCCTTCTCTTAAGTCCACTCATCTTTACTTTGAAATTATTGTAGTAACCTCCAAAAAAATCCTACTAGTTAATCCCTGAGTGCCAGAACACTCCTCCTAGAGAAATATTTTCACTAAGCATTTTCCCATTCAAGAACCAACAATGGCTTTTTAAATGCAGATACATGAACAGTTTTTATTACTGAAACCGTAAACATGTACAAAAGTAGACAACAGTATAATTAACTCTCCTGTTCCCATCACTAATGATAATGACCCGGGAGATACCTGGTTTCATTGAAAGTTCCCCCACATACTCACACTAGATTACTTTTGAAGCAAAAGCTAGAGAACCAATCCTTTTCATTCATAAACATTTTGGTATATGCCACTAGGAGAAAAAACTCAAAAAAATAAGCACACTATTACTAAAACTATCAAACCTAAAAAAAAAAAGGTAATTTCTTTATTATCATTGCATACCCAGTTGATATTCAAATTTCTCCAATGGTGTCTTTTTTTTTTTGGGACAGAGTCTCACTTTATTGCCCAGGCTAGAGTGAGTGCCGTGGCGTCAGCCTAGCTCACAGCAACCTCAAACTCCTGAGCTCAAGCAATCCTGCTGCCTCAGCCTCCCAAGTAGCTGGGACTACAGGCATGCGCCACCATGCCCGGCCAATTTTTTCTATATGTATTAGCTGGCCAATTAATTTCTTTCTATTTATAGTAGTGATGGGGTCTCGCTCTTGCTCAGGCTGGTCTGGAACTCCTGAGCTCAAACAATCCGCCCACCTCGGCCTCCCAGAGAGCTAGGATTACAGGCGTGAGCCACCGCGCCCGGCTTCCAGTGGTTTCTTTAAAAAAATTTTTACAGGGTGTTTGAATCAGAATCTCAGTCATATATTTCCATTGGTTGTTATGGTTTGAGTCTTTTAATCCTTAGGTTGTCTACCCTTCCTTTTAAATATGACTGTTAAAAATATTTTTAAATTGAGGTACAATTAATATATAATAAAGATTTTAAGTGTAAATTGGATGAGTTTGGGTAAATATATATGCCTGTGTACTCACCTCTCTAACAGAGATACAGAACATCATTTCTCAACCCAGGAACCACCCTGCCCACAACCACATTTCCAGATAATTTCACCATGAGGTACCTGGCACTACAATTATTCTCACTGTAGCTTAGTTTTAGAAACTAGGGCTTTTTAAAGTTTCTCCAATCAAGGTCCAGCCTCTCATGTAGGCAACCAAGGGTCCTTTATAATTAATGTGATGGCTTCATCTTGCCTGTGGGAATTTTACCACTCAATTACTCCCCCACTCAGTTCACTCTGTTCAGAGTGGTCTTCTGACTTAATTACTCGCAACCCTGTGCTCCTTTAGTAGACTGTTGTAGAGGCCTGGAATTTTACCATCGTTGACCAGTTAAATTCTAACCATACTCTTTTCAAGGTTTGCCCAAATTCTAATTTCCCCTATAGTTTTTTTTTCCTAAAACACCATTCCATACAGGGTTTTTTGTTGATTTTTTAGAGACAGTCTTTCTCTGTCACCTGCACTAGAGTGCCATGGTATCAGCCTAGCTCACAGCAACCTCAAACTCCTGGGCTCAAGCGATCCTCCTGCCTCAGCCTCCTAGGTAGCCGGGACTAAAGGCATGCACCACTATCCTCAGCTAATTTTTTCTATTTTTAGTAGAGACAGGGTCTGTCTCTTGCTCAGGCTGGTCTCAAACTCCTGACGTCAAGCTATCCTCCTGCCTTGGCCTCCCTGAGTGCTAGGATTACAGGTATGAGCCACTGCACCCAGCTGGCCCACAGAGGTCTCTTTTATTCTGTCATTGTCCTGCAGCACATACTGTCCATACTAAAATATGCCCTGTCTGTCTTCTCAGTTTCATGTAAGTCTCCTCAATGCAAATGTAAACTCCTTGAGTCCATTCATGCTGTGTTCCTACTGGTGTCCTCTCCAGTGCTTAGAACAATGCTGGTAATAGAAAGCCTTTTACAAATGCCCATGTAATTCAATTCAAAGTCGTGAAGATTGCGTTGAGACTAACCAACTACTAAAGCAAAGAACATCATCAGATGTTTTTTTTGCTTGTTTTTATTTTAGTGTATTATGGGGGTACAAGTGTTAAGGTTACGTATATTGCCCATGCCCACCCTCCCCCCTCAAGTCAGAGCTTCAAGCGTGTCCATACCCCAAACGTTGCACCTCTTACTCGTGTTAGTTTATGCCCATCCCCTCCTCCCCCCTCCCACCTGCCGGACACCTGATAAATGTTATTCCTATATGTCCACTTAAGTGTTACTCTGTTAATACCAATTTGCTGGTGAGTACATGTGGTGCTTGTTTTACCATTCTTGAGATACTTCACTTAGTAGAATGGGTTTCAGCTCTATCCAGGAATATACACGAGGTGCTCTATCACCATTGTTTCTTAAAGCTGAGTAGTACTCCATGGTATACATTAGATGTTAAACTAGCTTTCATTTGTCAAATCAGGGAATTTGTCACCTGAATTGCTAGAAAATGTTTTTTGAATGGTGCTGAAACTCTGGTTGGTCTTGAATGGTCCATAAAGAATTATTTGAACTTGATAAGGATCCATCTGTAGTTGCAGGCACCACATAGGATAACATGCGCCAGCAGTAACTTTAACAAATGACTGCTGTGCTTGAGCAAAACAAAAAAGGTGCAGCCAAGAAAGACAAAATTAAAGAGGTCAACGAAGCAAAATCCAGTGGTCTCAGCCCTGGCTGCCCTTTAGCCTCACCTGAATTAAGGATGGGCTTTTAAACTATATAGATACAATAAACGATCTGCAGGTGGGTCCAGGCATCAGTTTTTTTGTTTTGTTTTTTAACCTCTCCCCCATGTGATTCTATTGTGAAGCCAGGATTAGGAACCACTGAATTAAATTAACCAATATAAAACTTGTCCGCTGAAAATGAGAGTTTAGACTCCTCTCTGGTTTCAACCCAGCAACTTAGATTCATGTGAATTACTAAGGATTACTAGTGGTTTAATTAACAGCCCTGGACCACTATAGAAGTCTGTGACGAACAGAACAGTAAATGCTACACAAGCAATAGAGATAGAACAACAGGAGCAATTACAAAATGCCTTCAGAATTCTGGCACTCTGGTCTAAAGCCTCAAAATTCCTACCAGGTGACAGTGGTTAACACAGGCACAATTGGGGAGTGGACAACTGTGGAAAGTTTTTCATCATTAACTCAAACGTATAATAACCATAAACGCCAATAAGCATGAGCCTCATTTTACAACTGGGCCATAGCAGTGATGACTAAAAGATTGCAAGAGACAGAAACCTCAGTGTTCTGGAAAATAAGAGCAACTTTGATGCTTTAACTGTAATGCCAAAGTACACTTAGCATTAAATATACAGATAATCATAACAATAAGGCAAACTATAATGAAAAGTAACTTAAAATAAAAATTTTATTTTATGTCCTTGACGTTTGGAATGTTAAAGCAAACTGTTTTAAAGAAAAATAAAGTGAAAACGAGAGCTGGAAGGGTTTTAAAGAGATCACCTTCTCCAGTTTACTGTCTGGTAATTATCCATGCAGAATGGGTATTATTTGTTAGTATATAGCAATGGGTTTCTAAATTTGTTTGAAAATTTCTTTTTAAAAATATATTAAAATGGACTTTAAAAGTTGCTCTGGGCCAGGCACGATGGCTCACGCCTGTAATCCTAGCACTCTGGGAGGCTGAGGAGGGTGGATTGCTCGAGGTCAGGAGTTCGAAATCAGCCTGAACAAGAGCAAGACCCCGTCTCTACTATAAATAGAAAGAAATTAATTGGCCAACTAGTATATATAGAAAAAATTAGCCAGGCATGGTGGCGCATGCCTGTATGCCCAGCTACTCGGGAGGCTGAGGCAGTAGGATTGCTTGAGCCCAGGAGTTTGAGGTTGCTGTGAGCTAGGCTGATGCCATGGCACTCACTCTAGCCTGGGCAACAAAGCGAGACTCTGTCTCAAAAAAACAATCAAAAAATAAATAAAAGTTGCTCTGTTCACCTATTCTGTTCTGGTATGCTAATCCATATTTTTGCTAGTAATGACAAGTGCTTTCTGAAAACACAGTTATGAACAGTGTAGCCAGCTAATTAACCAAGTTGCTGTGCCAGATTTTCAGCTTGACATTCTGATTTGATTTTTAAAAAACATCTAAGATTACTTGTTAAAATAAGACTGAAATTTCTGATTCATCATGGGGCCATTCATTTAGGTATTTTCCCAGCGTATAACTAGGAATTCAAAGGGATCTGAAATAATGCTTCTAGTCTTTCATTAAGAAAAAGATCCTTGGCCAGGTGTGGTCGCTCACACCTATAATCCTACCACTCTGGGAGGTCAAAGCAGGAGGACTGCTTGAACTCAGGAACTGGAGACCATCCTGAGCAAGAGAGCGAGAACCTGTCCAAAAACAGAAAAATCAGCTGGGCATTGTGGCACATGCCTGTAGTTCCAGCTACTTAGGAGGCTGAGGAAGGAGGATCTCTTGAGCCCAGGATTTGAAGTTGCAGTGAGCTACGATGACAACACTGCACTCTAGCCTGGGCCACAGAGCAAGACTGTGTCTCAAAAAAAAAGAAACAGGGTCTTGAGCATAAGTTCACCCTATAAGCCCAAATGTTGGTTTTGGGAACAGACAGTAGAGATTGTTCATGAAGGATCACCTTCTTTTTTGGTACATGTTACTTTTTAGGGAAAGTATGCGACTTTGATGGAGGAGAAAGGACAATCCCTTTCTGTTTCTAGGCTCTCCTCTCTCAGAACTCTGCCTGAATGCTGGTGCATACGGTCACCAACATAAACAATCAGCTCAGGCTGGAGATAGAAACCTTAAATGATCAGAGCTGCAGTTTATTCATTTCCAGGGCCATTTTGATATTTTCCTTGGAACACATCAGACAGTTGTCATGACTGTATCTAAAAGTGGGCACTCACTTAGAAATTAAAAAGCTAGAGTGGAGTAAGAATCAGTTTCTTTCTCACCACTACCGCACCCACATTTAATTACAAACTATCCCAAGATTTGACCCAGAAAGCTCAAGCTGACAAGCTGCATTAAATAAAGCTGGGGTAAGAAGATGTGCTCTGTGTTCTTTCCAATAGAACTAAAAGTCCTCCCCCCCATCCAAGACCTCAGAGAGCTTGACTGCAGCTGAACTCAGAACACTTTCTATTGTACATTATTTGGTGCCTAATACTGGCATAGGTTCTTACATTTCTGATGCACATGTCTTGGCTTCCCAATTGGATAGGTACAGAATATCCATGGTTTTCAGGTTATAGACCAGTTTACATCTCTCTTTGTTGCCATCCCACATTTTTTCATATAGTTGACAATTAATGTATAGCTATCAATTGACATGACTAGAACAAACTTTAAACATCTTTCCTAAAATATGACTTGCTGCTCAGAAGAATAAACACAGCTGTAGTCATCTTCTAACATCAATCACTGTGTTTGTCATTTAAGGCTGGGCATCCCTGAACTCAAAGCCATTTCAGTTCTCAAAATCTAAAACCTCCAATCACCATGCTTTAGCCTGAAATAAACTGCATACCTTAGGATTCATTAAGAATAAAAGTTCAAAGTAAGCTTGCCTCATTTTCCAGAGTATATTTGCATTTCACTAAGGCCCATTTAAGGTGATAAAGCATCAGTTTAAAAGATAGACACTGTCTAACAAGTGTCAACTGAAGGGCTCACAAAGTTGGGGGACAGATTTTAAATCTTTTGAAAAGATTTCCCTCAGAGCTGAAGTGCCTTTTCCCAAGGTAACAGATGACCTAGGTCTATAATTTCAACCTTTCTGAGGGTCAACAATCCCTTTTGAGAATCAGGTGAAAATCATGCACTTTCTTCACAAAAAGCACGTGAAGACACAGATGCCAGGTTAAGAAGCTGTGCTCAAGGGTCATGTATTCTAACATTTCATGAAATAGGACTGGGTGTGCCTACTGGGTGGTAGTAGAAAACCCATGAATTTTAGAAAAAAGTTCCCCAGCTGAATCTGATGGGCAGCCTGGAGAAGAGCAATTTTTATAGAAGAACAATCCTGCTGAAAAAGACTCTAAGAGAAAAATCTAGTCCAACCCTATCACTAGACACAGGAGGCCCTGGAAACCCAGATTCTCCCAAGTTACCTGCACAGACAGTGCCAGAAATTAGCTCTTCTGACCTTGGTTCAGTAGGCCTTCACTATCACATGCTGTTACATTCTGCAGGGTTCCAGAAACCCTTACTTTGAGTTAGTTTAATGTTCTTGTAGCACTTATTTTTTTTAAAGATGATAAAAACCAGGTACTAGGATAAGTAAATGGTATATTATTTGAATGAGGAGAAAACTAAATCCAAATGGTATTTTCTAATGATTTTATTTCCTTGCTTTTGCTTTGGGTCAGAATTGTCTAAAAACTCACTTTCACAGTTGTAGGGATGACTTTAAGTTTATAGACTTTTTAACAAACCCAAGATAACTAAGAATGCAAATAAGGAAACTGATTTTTAAAAGCAGCTGAGTATGAAATTAATTTTCTATAAATCATGTGTCAGGCAGCTAGATTCCACTTTGTAGTTTTTTTGGGTTTTTTTGAGACACAGTTTCACTCCTTTGCCCGGGCTAGAGTGCCGTGGAGTCAGCCTTGCTCACAGCAACCTCAAACTCCTGGGCTCAAGCAATCCTGCCCTCAGCCTCCCAGATAGCTGGGACTATAGGAATGTACCACTGTGCCCGGCTAATTTTTTCTGTTTTTAGTTGCTTGGCTAATTTCTTTCTATTTATAGTAAAGACGGGGTCTCACTCTTGCTCAGGCTGGTCTCAAACTCCTGAGCTCAAGCAATCCACCTGCCTCGGCCTCCCAGAGCACTAGTATTACAGGTATGAGCCATCTCGCCCGGCCTATAGTTTTGTTTGCATTTGGTCAGAGATAGTCATATATTTTTAGAGTACTTATAACTGCTAGTCGTGTGTCTGGAATTTCTCTCTTCTCCTCCCTTTCTTGAGAAGGAAAAAAAAAAAACCCAAAACATCATTAACCCACTCCTCAAACCAAAACGATCCAATTGATTTACAAGAATAAATATTTTCCCCAAGGTTTCTGTTAAAACAGAAATTTACTTCCTCTTAACTACTAAATTCCATGAAAGAAAATACTAAATACGTTAAACTCACACTACCAGGAATTAAAATATACTTTACAGAACCTTTGGTCACCATCAGATAGATCCCAGCATCAAAATCAAGATATTGTCTCTTAAAACCTGGAAAAGTGTCTGTGATTTTTTAGGTGAAAAAAATACATAGGCAGACTATGTATGATTCAGATTTTGTTACTGAAAAGTATGTTTCTAAAATATAGGCCTGCAGGCATGCACACCTATACATACCAAGCACAAAGGGGCTACCACTGGGGCATGTGAGGAAGGCTTTTATTCTTTATTGTATGTGCTTTTGAACTATTAATTTGTTATGAGAGCATACTCTAATTGTAATTTTAAGAAACTAGAGTGTTAGGCATTTTGATGCTGCTAAAAATAATGTTTTTGCATAATAACAAGTGACACCATCATCAAATTTCAAACTCTGGGAACAATGAACAATATGGATTTGGGCACTAACACACTTTGTTTTGAGCTTTGACACTGATTCTGAATAACTCTGCACTGAAACTTTCTTATAGCTATTTCATGTTTTCCCATTTTTATCTATACATTTATCTTGATAAAACTGTTAGTTAGAGAAGCATAATAATGGCGGCGGATGGGGGGTGGGTATTAGCCAGAATGATGAAGATAAAAATTTGGGTTGAAAACAAAAGACCATTTGTACAATTTTTGTTTGACAATTTGTTCTATTAATATATCTACATTTCCATTTCTGGAAGTACTCAATAACAACAGCCAGCTTTTATTGAGCATTTATCCTCTGTGCTGCAGACTACTCCAAATGCTTTACTCCTGTTGACTCACTGAATCTTCATTACAACCCTGCGAGGGAACAAAGACAACTTATCCTAGTTGCAAAGACTCTGAACCCACACTGGCTGCAGAGCCCAAATTAACTTCTTTAGAGTACAGCATTAGGTTCACTTAAGTGATTATTTATATGCTCTTTTGGTAGGTGCCAAACCCATATTCCCTGTTATTTGGGGAAGTTTGAAATGAATACCTTTCTATGCTCCAGTATACCTTTTGGTACAGAAATGCATTCTGGACCATGTGTGAGCAACATTCTATCTTGTGTGGCGTGCACAGGAATCCACAGTGCACCATGCTCTGCCTTCACTCCGCACAGCTTGCAGGTGCTGAGATCTCTACACCTCACTGTATCAAGCTTAATTTTCAGTCCATGTAACAAATACCAGATAACACAAATTGAATACTCTGGGTTGATTTCCTAACCTAACTCTTCCTCATTAGGACTTTAAAGCAAAATGGTTAAAATGCAAATGTGATGTGAATTACAGTTGTTCTTATGTGCTCTGGGAGGGGTTGCCGCTATGACTAAATAAGTGCTACTAAAAATATTTGTTCTTTTGTTCACAAATACTGTAGGTCTCCTGTATTTTAGCTGATTAATTAGGTGTTCGGCTGCAGGGTCGAATCTAAACAGTGATGTGTGGAATGTCAGCGTGACTGGAAATAGACCAAACACCACTGTAACACAGCCAGACCAAACTTGCTCCCAGTCTCCATGCTCAGGGGGCCAGGCAAATGTTACAGCTGAATATTTTTGGCAAGAATGTGAAATAGAAACCCTAGTTTGGGGAGGAGGGAGGAAGGCTGGAAAGAAAATGCTTTTATAATGGGTGATGCACTGTGTCATGTGTGTCTGGAGGTATTTAAGAATTTTATTTTGACTTCAACATCTGACATCATGATTTTAAAAGGATGTGGAAGCAGACATAGTATTAATTACTTCAGACTTTGCTTCAGTCCTCATATTTTAATCCTGTTTATGCTAAAATGACTCCCCTGAGCATTTATTAGATTCCTTGGATTCTAAAAAATGCAAAAACCCACACATCAGCTGTCATGTTCATTTTTTTCTTCCACAACAAACTGTCCCACAGCACAGATACTATAAACTAATATTAATTCAGGTTTGAGAGTAGAAACCCAGGAAGATATAAAAATATCTATTTCAGTTCATTTTAATCATTGCCCTTTCAGGTTATAAAGGGGAAAAGACTGAAATTTTTGTGGACGGATTACTTGAATCTATATTGCGCATAAAATTAATTTAACACATACCCTTCCCTAGGTTGTACTGGTTCATGAAGACTGGACAGCCAGGAATGTAAGCCCAGGGGTGTGGCCCAGGCCTACATTATATAGAGACTATATAACGCACTGTGAGACACACAGTGCCGCTGATAACAAGGGAATTCATTTTAGTGAGGCTCATAGGGAAATATTGTATGTCATGAAATAGTCCAGGGCAATTTCTCAATTAGCAGCTTCAATTTAAAGAAAAGCAGGGAGTGAGCAGGAATCCCAATGAGTAAGGGAAAGAATGAGAAAGACAAAAACGTAAGCACTTATCAAAATCAACAGTGGGAAATGAGTCCCTTCTTTTGAGTTCTTGCTCAGGGGTCCCTCATCAGAGAGGCTTTCTTTGACTACTTTATCTCAAATAGCCCCTACCCCTAACCACTGCCACTTGCTATTCCCATAACTGGAGTTATTTTCTTCATCGTTTTTATCACCTCCTGATAGATTACAGGTCCCTTGCCCTGTGCTCTGACTAGAATGGAAGCACCATGAGGACAGGGACTCTGGGTCTGTTACTGCACTATCCTCAGAGCCTATGCTTGAAATTGAGTAGGGATTCTATTATTTTTAGAGACAAGGTCTCGCTATGCTAACCAGCTGCCCTCAAAACTGGTGGGCTCAGGAGTTTGAGGTTGCTGTGAGCTAGGCTGATGCCATGGCACTCTAGCCCGGGCAACAGAGTGGGACTCGGTCTCAAAAAAACCTCAAAAAACTCATGGGTTCAAGTGATCCTCTTGCCTTAGCCCCCCAAATAGCTGGGACTATAAGTGTGCGCCACTGCACCTGGCTAGAATACAATAATTATTTGCTGAGTTAATAAATGAAGTAATGGCATGTCTCTCCCCTCATAAAAATTTTAACTAAAAACATTTTATACCAGTATTCTTAATTGATAATATACTGGTAATTGTGGGTACAAGCAGCATAAGATTTATTTCAGATAGTTCTGTATAAAAATAAGTAAATAACTAGAAGACAAAGAATAAGGCATCATATCAAACTAGCAGCCCCAAAAGACAACTTCTAGCCTAGTCAACACTCGTTTGCTTTTATCATTAGTTCTCAGCCAGAGGCCAGTGAAGCTACCAGATAATGAGAAGCAGCAGAATTACTTATGTATTTTGATTCTTGGCTTTCATTCTACCTATTACCAATCTAAAGCTTTCTCCATTTTCTCCAAAAAATGGTTCTAGCAGTTAAAAAAAAATCCTTACCTCCTGGAAAGACATCCTTTCCCACCCTTCCTCATTCCCAGGTCCCAGGGTACCACCTACCTGTGATTTTACCCAGACTGGCTTTCTGGAGGTCAGGGTTCCTCAGCTCTTCGGCACTTGCAGACTTCATGACAGAGTTGATGGATGACAGGGTACTGATGAGCTGTGAATTGAGGGAGCCAATCTGGGAGTGAGGCTCCCCAAAAGCTTCTGCCAGTTCACTATAGTTCTCAGCCAGCAGTGTTTGCTGCTCTGCCAACAGTTTCTGGATACGTTCGATGTAGTGATCCAAGCCAGTCATCATCCCAGATGGAGCCTGGGCCTGGGCCGGGGGGTTCTCCAGGACCTCCCCTACAGGCTCATCCCCAACACCCACGCTCCTCCTGCTGGCTGCTGGCCCCACAGCCAACTGCGGAGGCCCACAAGCTATGGTCCTCATTTTCAGACCAACCAGATAGTTGTCGTTAACATTTATCTGCCCCACGCCCGACTCTTTGGTCTTCACAGCTGATGGCCTGTCAAACCCAGCATTGCCAGTAAGCAGTGTTCCAACACCAATGGACCGCATCTTCGTGGAGGAGTTAACGTCCTTGACGCGACCTTCTCCTACAGCCACCGTCCGCATCTCCACAGTGTGGGTGCTGGTCTGCTTGTCCAGAGTGCTCAGGGAAGTGTTGGTGCAGGATTCTATGAGGGTGGCCATCTCGGTGTTGGTGGACTGGTTCACCTGTTCCAAAACTGTACTGGTGTGCTGGCTGGTGGTATGAGGCACTGCCATGATAGCAGCTTCCACCTGGCCAACAGCCTCAGTGTTCACGCTCCGGGAGGTGCACTCCTTTGGAGAGCAGACAGTCACGTCAACAGAACAATCTCCACAACCGATAGATCGCACTTCTTTGAGATTCAAGTTCGTCTTGAGGAGTGTCAGGTCGTTCACAGACTCCTCTGTGTTGCTGCCTGTTTCACAGACGCTGACTTCCACACCCACACTCTTGTCACACGAGTCCACAGACCTCCCGGTACAACGGTCATGCATTTCTACTCTCTCCTTAACAATCCACCAATTCATGGGCAGCTCGGGCCCCGAGACTTTCTCCTTACACTGAGGCTGGCAGGAGACGCCTACACTATTGGTTTGCACAGAGGTCCCAACACACGTGTCCACCACATCCACGTGACTGCCAACCATTTGGTCTCGGGTCTGCACCACTGCCTCCACCAGCTTGCTGAAAACAAGCGGCTGGGCCATCATGGCTTTGTCAACTTTTTTCCTCGATCCAGCAGCCTGAAGTTCTTGTTTTAATTTAGTCATCTCCCGGTCGTGGGTGGTTTCTTTAAGCTGTACTTCCAGGCGGTAGATCTTTTCCTTTAAGGCTTCTATGGTCTGCTGCTGCAGCTCAATTTCTTTGTCAGCTTCAGTAGTCACTCCGAGCATGGCCTCTGTCACACTGACCCCATAATTCCTCGTTTCAATGACTGTCCCCACGGCTGCATCCTTACAGGACCTGGAGCTTCTGTGGTATACAACAATGTCATTCATGTCCTCCTCGGCACCCACAGCCACAGACCGGCACTCTCCATTCTCCCTGAGCTCTGCGGAGGCCTCACAGCTGCTGTCCTGGATCTTCTGCTCCAGGGCCTGCATGTCTGCCGTGAGCTGTCGGAACTCCTTTATCCTCTGCGTGCTCTGCTCTACGCTCTCAATCTCTTCTTCCTCGTAGTCAATGTACAATTCCCCGCTGCTTCTCCGGGCCCGGGAGGGCGGTTCCAGCTGCGAGGCATTCCCTGCACTGTAAGACCGCTTCCTCATGCCACAGATATCATTCT
Source organism: Mirza zaza (assembly GCA_008750895.1). NCBI lineage: Eukaryota > Metazoa > Chordata > Mammalia > Primates > Cheirogaleidae > Mirza > Mirza zaza. The sequence continues at coordinate 8,240 of VSMD01064580.1, read as the reverse complement.
GGGATGCAGCCCTTTGGTTTTTCAGCTGGGAGGCCAACTGCCTTTTCTCCTCTTGCAAGACTGAGATCTTCACCTGGAGCACAGGGATGGTTCGCACCTGCTCCTCAAGCTCCTTCAGGCGTTTCAGAGCGATGGCCATCTGCTCGCGGATGTGTTGCAGGTGCATGGGGCTCACGTTAGTCACTGGGGTGGAGATCCCCGAGCTCAGGGGACTGTGGCGGATGGAGCTCCCCATGGAGGACGTAGTGGCAGCAGCCGGGGCATAGCCACCATAATCCCCATTACCGTGGTATCCGTTCTGAAGCTGGTGCATGGCAGGATTGTGGTTTCCAGAACCCATAAAGGAGGAGAGGGAGCTCGTGGAGCCCATGCCTCCAAAACTGGCCAGCCTGGGCCTTCTGAACTCACCCGGTGTCATCTGCATGGTGACTCTCTCCTGTTCCAGTCTTCTTCGGGTCTCCATCAGCGTCTTGGTGACATGAAGGTTGTGCTTTGGGAGTTGTGGTGAGGGAGGTGGCAGCTGTCGATTTTCTGGGATGGTAAGAAAAGGGGGTGAGGTCTCCAAAGGGGCAGGTGGCCTTGGAACTGGAGTTGACGTAACTTGGCTTCTGGCTAGAAGGAAGTTGGGACACTGCCTATTGTCATCACTATTGGAAGATGAGAGGGATTCCGTGGAAGTCCATATACCAGGTGCGGCCCTGGGTTCTGGGCATGGCACAGATGGCTTCCGCCTCTTCTGGATGTTAAGTTTCTTGATGGTGTTCCCCTTCTGTATGTCATCCACGTATTTAAGGAAATCTAAGTCTAGTTGATAACCATAGGGTGTCTCCACAAAATAAGGGTCTTTCTGTTCTTTGTCACGGTCTCCATTCAAAATGTCATCTGCTTTATCTAAGACAGAGAGAAGAGAATATTATAATAGCATGTAATACACGTAATGGTAAAAACATTTGTGTATGTTGCAGTGCAGCAAGGTGGTTTGATTTTAAAAATTGACAGACCTATGTTCTAACCCTGAGTCTACAACCTAACAGCTAGGAGAGCAAGTTAATAAACATCTGTGAACTTCAGTTTCCACCTCAGTAAAAATGGAAATTTCAACTCATAGGCTTAAACGAATGTAATGAAATAATAATTTTAAAGAGCCAAACACCTAGTAAATCCTTACTAAGTACTTTCTTTTTAAAAGAAAGCATGAAACAAGACTTGAAAGCATTGCCAAGTAGATCATTTGTCTTCTACAGTCTCTCAAAGTATACAGCAGACATTAAGATTCCTATTTTTATAAAGTGTTATCTGAGACACAAAAAGTTAAGTCGGCAGCAGACTAACAGACTAAGTCAGCAGCAGAACCAGGTGGCCTGGGTCCCTGCCGCTTTTTTTGCAGACTGGGCAGCCATTCTACATGGTGGCCAAGAAAGCTGCAGTGCCTGGATCCACAAGATCACAGTTTGCCTTGGCACCTCCCCTGCTGAGAAAGTTGGGGCATGGGATGCTGAGTGAATAACTCTGGCAGCAAGGGTACAAGAACACACTCAGAGGAGACTGCAACTCTATTTCATGTATTCCACTTCTCAATTTCTCTCCCCATTTAAAAACAAAAGAAAACCCTCTCCCAACTAGAGGGAAAGTTTCTCCACCTCGACTTCTTTTGGACAGAACATTCACTGTCCTGGGAATACCTTGTTTTGTATTTGTGATGAATACAAAGAGATGCAAAGGAGAATGAAAATAGGAGCAAACCTATACTCCAACCACTGGGTCATATGGCACTGAGCAAACGCTACTTCTGGCTAAACATTCAAAAAAAGAAACACAAGAACCTTTCAAAGCACAGACCTTGCTGCTGACCTGAGCTGTGTGTTTTAAATTTAAAAAGCAAGGCCGTCTTTGTTTATTTAAATTGTAGGATCAAGTAATATGTTTTCCTAGACCCGTACTAATAAGTTCTGCATCTTTAGAGTCATGGAAGGGACCCACAGGCAATGAGTAAAAATGTGAGCCATGTGCACCCTGCCCTGTCTTGGGTATAGAAACCCACCTGACTGCTGTTAAGGTTGAAGTAACTTCCAGCAAACCCGGCTTGCTCTCTGCCCTCCCAACCCCCAACACTGCAGAGCATTTACATCTGACACTCTGAATAACCCTTTCACCTCCATCTGCCTGCTTGCTTCTAAAATATTTTGGAAAAGAAAGCACAAAACATAGGTTTGCCAAATAGAGACAGAAGAGCATGTATTCTTTTTGACCTGATTTTCAGAATATCAAATTGTTCCAGCTGTTAGAACACAGGCAATAGATTTCCATTCTAAAACGTGGGAAATGAATTCTAGCGCTCAGCAGCAACTATTTTCTAAGCCTAAGAATGGGAGGGCCTAAGGAGAGCGCTGGTGCCGGAAACTTGTGCTCATGCCAACAGAGTGTCTTTCCTTCTCTTTCTTTGCTTTTTAACTTTCAACTCTACGTGGAGAACGCGCTCACTCAAAATATGCAGCCTGACCTGTTTGCTGGACCGACCGTCTGAAATTCCATAAGCAAAGAGGAACGGCAGGCTGGGTGTGAGGCAGGCAGAGCTTGCCGACCTGGGACGTTCATCAGAGCCGGCTATTGCAAACCGGAGGTCCCTCGACCCTGCCGGGTTGCTGGAGGGGAGTAGAGAGGCCACAGCCCTCCTGCCCGCCCCACGGGGAATTCAGACGCCCAGCCACCCGCCCCGGGCGCGCGTCCCCTCCGGCCCTTGCGCTCACCCTGTGGCCCGCTGCGCTCCCCGCCGGCGCCCGCGCCGCCGCCCCGCGCAGCAGCTCCGGCCCTGCCTCCGACGTCCTCGGTCCTCACCCCATAAGGAAGAGAGTTCCAACATTTGTGTAAACTTAGCCGGGCCACGCGCGAACGCCATAGGCCGACTTTTCACCAATGAAGTCTCCCTCCGGCTTGGGTGACGCCGCCCGGCACAGCACACTCAGCTGTTCGGCATTCCCTGTTTTCTTAAACAGGAAACCGGGATCGTTTGAAAACGTGCTCTCCACTCCGGTTTTGCCAGGAGTGAAAATAAAGCCGGCAATTTAGGCATCGCCACAGAAAGGCTCTGTCTTTCCTGTACCAGTCACTTCTGCATGAAAGAGCCTGTGTTCTCCTGTGGAAACGAAGCGGCCTCAGCCCTCAGTCACCTGAGCAAGTGTGGACGCACAATCGGCCCCACTGTTCCAAGAGTCCCCAGCAGGACTCCCTGCTCCGCAGCACTGCAGCACTCTTCTCACAGCAAGCCTCGGGCGGCTAGCCTTTGGCATTCATCTCAGCGGAGCCTTTGCCTTTGCCGCTGATGAAAGTTTCTTTAAAAAAAAATAAGATTAAAAAAAACCCCTTTATCCAGTTACAAAAGTAGTATATGCTTGTTAAAAAAAAATCATATACAGACCATTTAAAGAAGGAAAAAAAAATATCTCACCATGTGAGATACTAACATTTGCAAAATGTTAATATTTTGGCATAACTCCTAGGTTTTTTCTGTGCATTTCTTAACATAGCTGCTTTTCCCACTTAAGCATTTTCAGTAGGAAAGATGAACTGATTCAATGTCAGGACTCAGAACACAACAAAACACAGCCCTTTTTAGCACAAGTTGACTGGCCTATCTTTAGTTATTTCTGAAGTTCAACTTAAAGACATCACAAAAGGCATGGGTCACACTGAATTATCCCCAAGTGAACTTTGGACTTCTAACTCTGGGAATCAGGAAAGGTTAGAATTTAACCATGTTTGGGCTTGATTATTTCCTAATACTGCCTAACCCAGGCTACCTAACGAACTTATAATTCCAATTTCCTTCTCCAGCAACAAAAAAAGTGAGAAATGTTCTCAAGGTATCATTTTTACAGATAATTGTTCATGGTACAAATTATTCTACAATTAAATAAAAATTTCCAATGTTATTATTTTATCTCCTGCTTTCCAGTGTACCTTTATATCATATAATATAAATAAGGCACTTACAGGTCCCTGATTTATTTCCCAACTTTATCGAGACAAAGCTTATTTTTTTGTTACTCTGTGCATCCTGAGAGCACTAAATTTAATCTTTAAAATTTCCCTCATTGCTGCCCTCTCCCAACCACACATCGGTCATCAAGATGCTGAGAACAAAGTAGATGTTTGTAAATGTTTACTGAAGGAATAATTGAATATACAGTGTAACGTAAACTTTGAAAAACATCTCAGTGCTCTCAAGACATCAGTTGTTTGTTAAGCATTAGTGTTAAGGACCTTTCTTACATGATGCTTTTTCAGTAGTTATCTTTAGGTTATGAGTTATGGGTGACTTTTATTTTGTCCTTTACATATTATAGATTTTATAACATCAGTATTTATCTTTTTAAAAATATTACTAGTAACTGTTTGGAAAGCAAAAGGAATGTATTGAAATAAACTCTGAGAAAGTTCATTTGGGAGGGCCATGAATTAGGGTACGCATGGCAAAGACTAGATCTTCCTTAGTGTGCATTATCCCATTCTTCCACGCTACTAGCACTCCTTATTTTTAGATGGGCAAATATAAAGTCTATATTTCTTCAGCCTACTTTATCATTAGTATGGCCATAAGCAGAAATGTCAGGTAATAACCCCCAGAAACTTCCCTTAAAAGACACAGAAATAGTTCTTTGATCTACTTTCTTCTTTTTTCCTTCCTCCATCCTGCTGCCTGGAATACAGATGTGATGACTGGAACAGTAGCTGCTACCTAGGCCCATGAGCTCATACCTGGGGATGAAGGAACAATGTACTAGAAGGAATCTGGGTCTCAAAGGACTTTGTGGATCAGAGTTACTATAATATTCCTGGAGAGTCTACAGCTATACTTTTAAGTGAAAGAGAAGTAAACTTCTATTTTTCTTTACCTATTGTTTGTTTTGGGTCTCAGTTACCATGGAGCTAAACTGATTTTTTTTTTTTTTTGAGATAGGGTTTTACTGTGTTGTCCAGTCTGGTCTTCAACTGCTGGTTTCAAGCAGTCATCCTGTCTCAGCCTCTTGAGAGCAGGAACTACAGGCACACATCACTGCACCCAGCTGGAGCTAAAATGAATTCTATTAATAATAGATATGGCAGTTTCTCTCCCCACCTTCCTGTCCCAATTAAGACCAGATCTTAATGTTACACTAAAACTTTTTATTACAAAAAAATTGGTAAATTTAAGATTAAGTATATATAAAAACAACAATTAAAAAAAAAAACTAAGTGGGTTATAAAGAGACTCCTAAGTGCCTAAGAGGCCTTTTTGGACTAACAGAACTATGCCTGCTTTCACACAGCCAAAAATCCACTGGCTTTATCTGCAAATGGAATCCTGAAAGTAACAGCTTCCAACCAAATATTCTGGAATTGCAGGGCTGTCTCTGGTGTTTATAATAATTTACTGAATGTCTGGAAATCCAGTGGTGGAGACTGCTCCTGGCACCCTCTGCCCTCATTATATAACATTTATTGAAAGCTTAATTGGGTACAGAAAATGGTCCTATTTAGTGAAAAAAGTAGGAGAAAGAATTTATAAGAAATGAGATATAGTCTAGCTGGGAGATGACTGCCAAACACCCTAAACATAACACTAATTGAGATCTTTTACAAAGGCATATTATCAACAAGACAGTAGGACAAGTATGTGAACAAGTGATCAAAACAGAATGTAGTTAACCAGGAGATGAGTTCTGAAAACAAGGTAAGTGATGACAGAGAAAAAGGAAAGAGCTAGGTGGTGGAGAAGGGCCAGCGCAGAGCCTGTTGGTGCAGATGAAGGAAAGGGAAGGTGAGACAAGAGGAAGGTGATGAGGACAGGAGAGGCCACCAGTCTCAGGGTCCAGAACAGGGCAGTTTTGTTCACTTACGCTAGGGGCTGAATGACGTGAACAAAGACTGTCTTGACAACTGCATGTATGAGACTGAAGTAGGGAAAGAGATTAAATTCAAAGTGACCAATTAAAATGTTATAATACCAAATGTGAAGTGTGGACCAAATGGAAAATTTATTTATATGTACAACTTACATAGTCAATATTGATAATAAGGGCATATGAATACATATCTGCCTGCCTACTTTCTGTCTTATTTTCTTTCTACCTATCTACACTTACTATTTACCAAGCACCATTCTAGGAGCTGAGGATGCAGAACAAAAGAGACAAAATCTCTGATCTGGCAGGGCTCAAAGGCTAGTGGGGATGGGGGTGCATGGAAGGAAATATAATAAATAAATGCAATGCAAGGCAAAGAGCTACATAAGAGATGGCATCACCAGAATTTATACCAGCGTGTCTAGGTAAGTGGATGGCCTAATGGTGGGCTATACCACTTCTTACATTGACATCTTTTCTGACCCAACCTACTGGGAGTAGATGCCAAGGGTCACAGAGTCCTTTTATCTCCTCCCTCTCCCAACCCAGTCTGTACAGTCCGCAATTTGGGGTAACCAAGCACCAATGTGACAGCACCAATTACAGACAACTCTGCAAGTCCAGACCAAATTCCCATGTGTTCAAAGAGAAGGTGAAATCAACAATCAGATTGTAATTTGACTCTTCACTTATATATTTATCTCCTGTAGAAATTTAGTGCTTGTGAGAGGGGCCCAGTTTACGCCCTGAAGAACAATGTGAAACTTCCTGCAATTCTTCTGCGTTAACGAAGTGAAATGGAGATACAAATATTTCAAAAAATCATTTCATGTAGATTTATAGAGTACTATATGATTTTAACTTTTTAATGAAACCAAACTTGCTGCCCTATAAATAATACTTGGTTTAGGAAAACATAAAAATTAATGTACTCACCAAGAAGTGGAAGATTAAATCATAGGAAATTAGTCGGGGAGTACTAACGGGGGGGGGGGGGGGATTTTGTCCCCCAGGGACATCTGGCAATGTCTGGAGACATTTATGGTTGTCACTAAGGGGTGGAGGGATGCTACTGGCATCCAGTAGAACAGAAGCCAGGGTTGCTGCTAAACATGTGACAATGCATAGGACAGCCCTTCTCTCCCCCAACAAAGAATTCTCCAGCCCAAAATGTCAACAGAGCAGAGGATGAGAAAGCCTGTGCTGGAGACAGTGTGCAGAGCAAAAAATTCACATATAGCAACTGAGATTTTGGCTCTATAAGCTGTGGTCTTCAAGTCTTTCATTTCCTTAGTGGGACCATAACACTGTGTGCCAGCGGCAGGGTGATAAAAATGCCACTTTTGAGGAAGAAAGGACTCAATACTTTTCTACATACTCTACCACAATACGCCATTCTTTAATGTAAGTAAAAAGCACTGGAGGTATCTGAAATAATGTGTCCTGGTGGACTTTTAAATGGACAAGACTTTTATATTATTACTTTATCTGTTAATTAGGACACACTGACTTCTTTGTTCTGGTTTCACTGCTGCACACTCTGGGCCCAATTACTGACTGATGGCGCCATGAAAAATAATTACGCCCCATGCCATGGCTCTCACACACTGTGTGTTTTTCTTCACCAGATATGCTACCTGACCGTTGAAAGTGAGAAACTTTGCTACTTCCCATTAACGTATTGTCCCTTCTCACACGAAGCATGAAGATTTTGCCTAAAGAGCTGAGTCAGTCGAAAGAAGCACGCAATTATCACAGATTCCCACATTTGAAAGCAGCAGAGTGCAAGCATCCTGCTGTTCGAGGCCGTCAAAAAGATTCCACGTCAGCAGGAAACAAAACCAGTAGGAGGAATTCAGGTGGAGAGGCAAGTTCTCATGAAGCTAATTACTCAGAGTATGAAAGTAATTGAGTTAGCAAATCAACTTTCCCAGGAATGGAATGGTGGTATAAAGACGACAGCAAAGTGGTACAGCGTCCCTCTGAACGGGTTTAGCAGGAAGTATCTCCTGATGACACCGTTAGCATTCAGCTCTTTTAGGCCCAAGCAGCTTCCCTCCCCATACCAAAGCTATGTGCAGAACACCGTTTGTCAGAGAACACCCAGTAAAAAGGATAGCAACCTAAGTGTTCCTAATTCTGTTTTAAAAGAATGTACAACAGAATGTCTCTTGTTCTTGAATTTACCAGAGAGAGAAAAAAAGAGAAAAAGAGGAAAGGGGTGGCGGGGAGATTGAAACAGGGTCTCGCTATATTTCTCAAGCTGGTCTTGAACTCCTGGGCTCGAGTGATCTGCCCCCTTCAGCCTCCCAAGTAGCTGGGTGGTGCATACTCACCTCCCCTCTCCCGCTCAGAGAG